>JAZBQP010000025.1:0-124485 GCA_038407015.1 Ceratocystis ficicola | reverse complement strand
GGGAAGGGAAGGGGAAGAAAAAAGAAGCGAGAGAGAGAGAGAAAGAAGGAGAAGAAAAAAAAGGGGCAACGAAAGGAAGTATAAACCAGAAGCGCAACATCAAGGCGTCGTCATATAGGCGTATGAGTCAGGGCAAGCGCCCAAAAACAGAAAGCCAGAAGCAACATTAGGACGCCAAAGATACAGGCATCTGCAGTCCTAGCCATAGAGCCTGTTAAGCTTGGCTAGCATAGCAGCAAGTCTGCTAACTGCTTACAGACCAGAGTCCTCCTGGTGGAACTCGGCATCAGCATTGTAGGTGTTCCAGTCAGTGCAAGTGGGATCCAGGATAGTGTCAAGGTCGAACAGAGTCTTGATCTCTGAGGGTCTCTCGATAAACTGAACCGACAGACCAGAACCAACGTGCCACGCGATGTGGCAGTGCATAAGCCAGGCACCAGGGTTGTTGTTCTTGAAGGCCAACACAATCCAACCCAGGCCAGGCAACATGGTCACATCACGGCGAGTGGGGTTCACAAAGTTGAGCGAGGCAAGGTCGGTAGTGGCGTTGAAGGTGGTGGCTACGTCAACAGTTCCGGAGCTGCCCAGAATGTAGAAGTCGTGACCGTGCAGGTGCATAGGGTGGGGCAGAGCAAGCTCGTTGTTAATAACCCAGTAGGACCACTCCTGGTCATCAGCAACCTTGAGAGCGTTGAGCTGAGTGGGGTAGTCTTCATTGTCATCCCGGAGGTAGGCCAGGGTTGGGTAGCCCCACGAAATGTTCATAGATGAGCCAGAAACGGTCCAGTAAACACGGGACTCAATGTCGCGCCACGGGCTGTTGACTAGGTTGACATCGAGCGAGGCGTTCAGGTCATCGTCGAAGGACTCGGAAGGCACAGTGACGGGGACGTGGGGCACAAAGTCAATCAAGTCATCGCAGGACAGGTCGGTAGGAGCGGTTCCAGAGCCAGTGGGGATGACCTCCTCAGCGCCCTCGTAGCGGACGATGGCGGCGGGCGAATCCATGGTACTCGAGCCACAAAGGCCATTGCTAGGGTAGGTCATGTTGAACCAGTAGTTACCAACGTCCTGATCGGCGTTAATGATCACGTCCAGGCGCTGGCCAATAGCAAGGAACACCTGATCGACAGTACGGGGGGTAACGGGAACAAAGTCAACAGCAACGATAGTGAAGTTGTGGTTCTCCATAGTCAAAATCATCTCGGCATCAACTGAGGGGTTGATGAGACGCAGGCGGTGCGTCTTGCCTTGGGTCATGGTAATGACAGAGTAAGCACCACCGCCATCGGCGTTCACATTAGTACCGTTGAAGAGAATGTTGTCGGCACTCGGGGGGATACCAGGCGAAGGGATGATGATGGTAGAGTAAATCTCCTCAGCTGTCTTGTAGTAGTAATCGGTGATCATGTACGGGCCAAGGTCGATGTCGTAGTTGGATGTAGCAGGGCCGTTGACGACCAGGGCGCCAGAGACACCAGTTCCATACTGGGTCGAGAAGTGGGAGTGGTACCAGGAGGTACCGTGCTGCTCAGCCCGGAAACTGTATGTCTTGCTCTTGCCCGGGGCCGTAGGGCACTCAGTAATACCGTTGACACCATCGTTGGGGTTGTTGTTCATCATGGTGACACCATGCCAGTGGGTGGAGGTGCCGTTGGTGTTCAGCTCGTTAATGACAGTGACTTCAATGTTGTCACCCCAGTCGGCATATAAAGTAGGACCTGTAAAGTGGAGGTCATGTTAGTGGAATGCCAGTAGACGCTATTGTCTTAGTAGATGAATGATAGTCTAGATTCTTACCGGGAGAAGAGCCGTTAATCAGCATACTGAAGGGCTTCACAATGCCATCGGGGCTGATGTTCTCCGCCTCCGAGACAACAATCACATATTGGCGGGTAACGCCAGTGTCAGGGAAGCTTTCCATGTAGTTGGTGTCAATGCTGTAGCCATCGGACCAGCAAGCACGGTCTTCAGCAGTGTTGCAAGTTGAAGCACGCTTGCCAACCTCTTGTGGGATGGTGGTAGGGACAGCCAGCACCGAGTTGGCGGCGATGCTGATGCTTCCAAGAGCAAAAATAGAGCTCTTCATCTTGAATGGCAAAAAGCAAAAAAGACTAGGGAATATTATTAGAGTGGGCGGGAGGCTGACGGGTGAGCTCAAGCTCGATTAAAACAAAGATAAAGAGAATAGAGAAGATGGGAGAAAGAGTGAGAGAGAGTGAGGAATGCGGTGCAAGAACGGGATCTTATTAACAATGTTGATGCCAGTGACCTGAGGAAGAAAAGAAACTTTGGAGCTAATCAGGGAGACATGCACCGAGTCTTTATACAGGTCAAATCTCGGGAATCTCATCAGCACCAGTTGCAAGAATCCCGGACTTAGGCAACTCTGATAGTCTTTCCAGCAAGCCAGCCCCATGTCGCTCTTCGTTTCCCTTGCAGCCAGCCGTCAGTTCTCACGCATGCTGTGAAAGTCCTAAGGCCTCCCGAAACCATAGGAGCCCAAAAGCCAAGGTTGAAGACGATATGTTTGCCTTCTGCTTTAGCCCCTCTGACTTCTGCCCTGCCACAAGTTTGCCTTAGCCCTTGTCCGCTCGATAGAACACATCAGACAGCGTTATTGCAAACTCAAGCCGTTAACTTCGGGTCGTATTTCTTCTGCTGACCAGGTAGGAGCAAGTAAGTCAGCCTTCCAATCGACATAACGCCAATCACAGGCAGGACTTGCACGCCTTCAGGGCTTGACAACCTACAAATGGCAAATGCTAGAGGCCACTTGCAGAAGGCTAGCCCACGGTTCAGAGACATGTAGTCTTGTTCTACACGCCCCCCCTGTTTTGACCAGAGGACCAGCCAGGTGCGTTTACACACACCCCTTCTCGGCTTGTTTTCTCTCTTTCTTTGCTCTGATGAGAGTGACCCTAGTCTCCCAGCCAAGCAATAGACAAGACCAGACGCAATTAAATCAGATATATCAGATTGTTTTTACGTTCAGGCTGATGGCAAAAAAATAAAAAGGTTAGTTTCTATTTTTTACCACGGACCGACGCCCCGTTAGATTGAACAGCACAGATCGGAAAGTTATAGGAGAGGGGGGCTCAGTCCAAGTCTAGTGGCTTATCCTTTTTTTTTTTTCTGCGTTTGGCGCTGCGCTCCGTCGCCTCTCGTACTCTCTGTCTTAAAAACTTCGGGATTTAGTGCAGTAAGCCAGTTGTTGCTCTTTGCCGTGGTTTATGACTTCATTTCACGCCTGACCAGCAATATAAATCACATCGTGTTCTTCCTTGGTTGTGTTTGCCACATTTTCCAAGCGGGAACTCAAAAGTCATCTGCGCTATCGCTATAGCAGGCCAGGAAGGGAAAATGCTTGTCTGTGAAAAGGGCCAGAGAAAACGTCCAAGCCCCAGACGTCATGCTGCCGTCGTTTACTAGCCATTGAGGTGGTGTCGTGAGCGGAGCGGTTACAGAACCTCTCAACTACGCCCCTCCCTGGCTAGCCTTAGCAAACTTCCATGTCGTCCTGTCTTGCTTTTGCTTGCAAGTTTGTGTGAGAGTTACGCGTCGTCCTCAAACTCGAACCACTCGCCTAGAGCACACACAAACAAATATTTCTATGGGGGGAATGATGAGAATAACGTGATATTGGTGGAGCAGAAGCAAACATCAATAGCTTGCTATCAACGTCTAAGCGCAGAAGCAAATGTCACCCATCAACATAACCGTTGATTTATCGTTGCACACGCCCCTCGAGATCAAGGAGTTGTATGTATTGTAGTCAAGGTAAAGGCAAACACATGAACACCCCTGTTGGATATTGACCCCTTGTTATTTTTTCTCGTAAGTGCATGGGACGGGGTAGCTGAAGGCCTTCTCTTCTCCACCCCTTCGTCTTGGCTATGTACATCTGTACATCTGTAGCCGGCGAGCCGGGGGTAACGGAGGGAAAGGAAGGAGGAGGCGGAAATTTTAGAGCTCAGTAAAGAAAAAGGTGCGTTCCCAACGATCACCCACATAGCTCCATCCTGTGCCCAAGTCACTATCCATGAAGAAAGACAATAAGAAGGGGGAGGGGGGCAGAAGCTCGGATACTATTCTTCGCCTGACATTTGATAAGAAAGCCAATATCGTTTAGAATATTGGTCTAGAAAGGCCAATTGTCGTAGTTATCACTGGCTGTGTCACTGCCGAGGGGCTAAGAAGCATACGGAAATTGATTTTACGCTTGGGCTCCCCTCCACACTGTTTGTTCGATGAAGGAGGGACCTGCAAGGTTTCAACAATTGCAACAACAAAACGAACGAACAGCCCAGTTGTAAAAGTCGAGAAGGATTGCTGAGCGAGGTCCACATATGCTATTCCATGTCTTACAGTAGGCCTTTTTGTTTGATCGCTGGGGTTGGCCATCCTAAACGTAGATGTATGTACTGGTCGTCTCCGTACTTAGACATGATGCTATACATTGCAGTACGGTATAATACGTATCCATAGACATTAGCAGATAGATCGACCGATATAGCGGTAAAGGGTGACTCAATTCAGTGGTCCTTTTTATTTCTCGTGTGTATGCGCCACGTCGCTCCAGCAAATCACAGAGTTGCCATAGGTAGAATAGTCGTATCCCTAGCTTCATGCAGGCAGGCCTTGGTGGGGTGGATAAGCAGCGGATAAGAGCAAGAGGTGCTGGCAAAGACGCAGCAAGCATGACTATGAGCCCAGCTAACACATTGCATTAGGGGGAAACACCTAAGGGTCGGCGACCGTGGATTAACAGGGATTTTGGCAACGGGTCTACGATAACACAACACGGTTGTGAACCATTGTCGTCGCCATACATGCGCGGCCTGTTTTCTTTTTGGCGCATGGAAATAAACGATTGTCTGCTGGCCAGAAGTGAAAAGCGTGACCTAATGGGGCTCACGGGGTTGGCCTTCGAAAATACGGTAGGCGTTGCAAGAAGGATGGCATTAGTTGTCTCTGGAGAGCTAATCCAAGCGGATTTGGGGCTAGTGAGGATGGAGGATGCACTGCACTGTAACACATGTACGCATCATGCTTGTTTGCTAGGCCGTTGGAACCTATGTGGTGGCTCGTTTGTGTTGTTTGCTGGAAAAGTCAAGGATGGGCGAGTATGTGATGGCGATGGATTGTTTGCTTACCTGTTTGCTTGGCTGTGTCAATGTTTGCCCGTTTACAAGGTTGTTTTTGCTTGTGCTTGTGGGAATATTTGCATTTACACATGCAGTTGCATGAAGCCACACACAAACATATTGGGCGTTTCTCCTCAGCCATACGAGCCTTCGCCGACACGACCAAGTGAAAGGATGGGGTTTCTGTGGGTGTTAAATGCAGGCTTCGCAGCAAGGAAGCAGCAACATCCAGAAAATATCGCACGAGATATAGGGATAGCAAGGGTTAGACATCGACTCAGGTGAGGGAGTGGAAGGGGTTCAGGTTCAGGCTGTGCTGAAAGCAAACAAAACGGGGTGCCACATCCAAAAGGACATTTTGCTCAGGCCTTGAAAAGGGGACAATTATTGTGAGGGAAGAAAGGGAAGCGAAGACAAGGGAGACGTGGACAAGGGAGAAGAGGAAGTTTTCAGAGTCAAAATAAGATGAAAAAAAAATCTGATGACGACTTTTCTGCCCTCCCCCATCTGGCAGTTGCTGCAGTTGTTTGCCCTTCCCATCTCCAATCTCCACAATGCCCGCCCACCCTACCACACTAGTAATATTCAGGCTCCCGCCCGCCCCGTTTCCTAGTTTTAGCTTGTGTATTCTTGTTATTCCTTCTTCAGTGCCCTGGTGGCTGTGTCCAATACTCTAAAGCCTGTGGCTCCCACAAGCTGCTGCTCTCCTGCTGGCTGTCGACTGTGCATACGCACTGAAATGACAACTGCTTCCTTTCCAGAAGCGCAGCAGCCTTATGGTGATCAAGACATGTATGTGGTTGGAGTTGAGCCGCTCAACCGCCTCGAAAATGGGCACGAAATTGAGCAGTCTCGTGTAGCATTGCCTAGCCCTCACTCAAGCTGCAAACGGTGGGAAGTCGGTTTGCCATCGCCCTGGGCTGCTTGGGTGCGGCGGAAACAAAACGAAAAAGTTCATCCCATCCATTGAAAGTCATCAAAAGAAACCAAGGCACAGAGTGAGACCCGAAAACCGGGGCCTTACATAGGAGCAACTTTGTGATAATGTTGCCTGTACCGTACTAGTCCGTCGGGCGAATCCAGCTTAGTGCTGATGGGCCTCTTGTCACGTGAGAGACATCGTGCTGGCTGTCTGCCGGCTTCCCATTGGCTGGCTTGGGTCTCCAACTGCACTGTCTGTTCTGACGCTTTTGTTGCTCTTGCATCAATGGCGGAAGTTGCTGAGGTCTTGGCGCAGATTTACGAGCTCCCCGCCTTGCTGATAGCGGCGCCTTACGTTCCGCTCTTAGCCTTCCATCCACTAGCCACTCCGAAAACTCTTGCAATCGCAGCATAGTTTGGCTACGATCGGCAATGTATCTGCAGGCATAGCCAGTTGTCTCCCCCACCCAGAGTGGCTTCAAAGCCCAGCTTTACATTATCTTGATGTCCAAACTGTCCTCTCTTGATCCGTGCAAGCTGTGCTTTGTGCCATCCTCGTCATGCTGCCTTTAACCGTGCATAGGCTGCCGCATGATCCAACCGAAGCTGGCCCTTCACTTTTGTCACGACGTTGTACACCACCTACAGCACATCGTCAACAGGTATGTTCGCTCATTGGCTGGTTCGCTCTGTGTGCTCTCGCGCCGAAGCTTGCTTTGAGGGATCTCGAGTCTCGATACATAGACATGTGTCCTCCACCGCCATTGGTGCTCATGTTGTGTTAGGAACACCGTCATCGTAGGTCGTAGGTATCATGTTAGCATGTTCTTTGCTGGCGTGATGCTTGTATCCCAGGTTAGAAGCCTCTATAATAAGTAAAGACTATACCACGATGACCTTCTGCGAGTTCTGACGGACACCACGTTGTGAAAAGGCTGATTTGCTTGGCGATGATGACAACAATGTCTAGTATCGATTTGTCGCACAATGAATAAAAAGTTCGCTTGCTGTGCACATCACTATAGTTACTACACCACAAACCCTCATCCAACCCTAATGTAACTCAGGAAAAAGGGGTGACCTGCTTTTTTCGTCTCATCTTGGCTGCACTAATTGATAACAAGATAATACGAGCACGCTATTAAAATTTGATCTCCAGGAGAGAAAAAACAAATTATTATGAAATTATACCAAGAGCTTCACAATGAAGAATAACTTGAACTGTTGAGCGCATAGCGGCACAAAGTGGCAGAACAGCATAAAAGGCTCAGATCGCAGCCTAGATAGCTTAGCTTGATGAGACAAATGCTACAGTTAGATTAGACGCCTGGGAATGCACGAAACGAGTGTGTTTCTATTGTGCATATTTGTGCAGTCTCGGTGAGATACTCTTCAAGCCATGGATTGTCGTGCTCTTGTTTCACGTCTTCCATGCGCCCATGGCAAATCACCAAGGTATACAAGTAGGTACAACTAAAACCACCCAGAGTCTGCGTGCAGAAAAGTATCGCTACTTAAGCTCAGGAACTAATATAGTACACTCATTCTAAGTTTCTAACAGCCCCACATTGATTTTCAATGGAGTAAGGAGCAAGTGAAATAGTAACAAGTATATCATATCTTGTCGCAAGCGCCCGTGTTCATAGTAGGCGTTTTTCTCTTTTTTTTTTTTTTTTTACTTCTCAGTCCAATCCAGTCGTTTTATCTCCATATCGCTCGCTATTTACCAGACAGAAAACTGCCTGTCGTCACACTCTTGTCCCTCCTCCAAATATTTACTTCGTTGTTCATTTGCCCTTCTACAACCTCAAGATGAAGCCTGCAACTAGAACCATTCTCGTGACTGGGTAAGTTGTCCACTTCTGTGTCCACCTGGCGCAAAAAATGGCCCTCCAAGCAAACAAATAGAAAGACAGCCAAGCCTACAAACCTTCACCCTTCACGTTCTCACCTTACTTCTCACCTCGCCTGTGGTCGCCTGGCTCGCCCGACATATGCATATACGAGCTTTTGGGATCACACGTCGACTGTTGGTGCCTTAGGGAATCAAATGCTCTGCTCAGTTGCTCCCCCTTCCCCATCTGATTTCCTAGCCAAATCCAGCCCTTCCGCGTTCACTCTACAGGCCCCATGGCTCTTTAGCGACACGATAGCCGCGGGCTTGCATGGAGAATTCCGATTGCGCTGCTTCTGCCTGATTTCCTAAAGATAGAAATGCCTTCCCTGTCTGCACTATTAGCAAATCGCACGATGCACTAACACTCCAACTCAACCCTCCAGTGGCACTGGCTACATTGGCTCGTTCACCGCCCTTACTCTCTTGCAGAACGACTTTAATGTCGTTGTTATTGACAACCTCTACAACTCTTCGATTGTGGCCTTGGATCGCATTGAGCTTATTTGCGGCCGCCGTCCTGTCTTTTACGAAGTCGACGTTACCGACCAGAAGGCCATCGATGCCGTGTTTGATAAGCACCCCGAGATTGACAGTGTCATCCATTTTGCTGCCCTTAAAGTATGACATCCCTAGCCAATCACCGCTACAAAGAAACCCTACTAACCCTTATTCTAACCTTCTTTTTTTTCTTGTAGGCCGTTGGAGAGTCTGCTGAGATCCCCCTCGAGTACTACCGCGTTAATGTCGGAGGCACCATTGCTCTCTTGACCAGCATGGTCAACCACAATGTAGGAAACATTGTGTTTTCGTCTTCGGCTACTGTGTACGGAGATGCCACGCGTTTCCCCGACATGATTCCTATTCCCGAGCACTGCCCCATCGGACCTACTAACACCTACGGCCGCACGAAATCCACCGTCGAGAATGTCATCACCGATCTGATTGAAGCCCAGCGTACGCAAGCCAAGAAGAACGGCCAGCCTGAGGCCCCGTGGAATGCGGCCTTGCTTCGCTACTTCAACCCTGTCGGTGCCCACCCCTCAGGTGTCATGGGTGAAGACCCCCAGGGCGTTCCCTACAACTTGCTTCCTCTCCTTGGCAAGGTTGCTACTGGAGAGCGCGAAAAGCTGCTTATTTTCGGTGACGATTGGGATTCTCGTGATGGTACTGCCATCCGTGATTACATCCACGTTATTGACCTTGCCCGTGGTCACCTCGAAGCCCTCAAGTTCCTGTATGAAAACAAGCCCGGAGTTAAGGCATGGAACCTGGGATCTGGCCGTGGCAGCACAGTGTACGACATTATTCATGCCTTCCAAAAGGTTGTTGGTCGTGATCTGCCACACGAGGTTGTGGGGCGTCGTTTGGGTGACGTGTTGGATCTTACTGCTAACCCCGCACTGGCAAACAAGGAGCTGAACTGGCGGACAGAGATTACCATGGAACGGGCATGCGAGGATCTTTGGCGCTGGGTAAGCAACAATCCCAAGGGCTACCGCCAGGACGCCCCAGCCGAGCTTCTTGAAGCTGTCAACGCCAAGAAGGCTTAAATCTGCGTTGGTGTTAAATGTATTGTATAGGGAGGGAAAGGGAGTGTTGAGCAAGTTTTCGAGTGCAAGGGCCGTTCAATCGGACAGCAAGGATGCTTTTTTTTTTATATTTTTTTCCTTTTCTCCTTCTTGAGCAAATAAGGAGCTACCCAGCATCGCTTCTTGGACACGTTATGCCTTCCCGATGTGAAGGTAATTTATTTTATTTAGTGTTGACTTTAGTTGATGGTTGATCAATTAGCGAGCTCTTCTGATACAACATATATTAAGAAATAAAACAAACTGATACTGTTATTCATACTCTGGGCCTAAAATATGAAGCACACCGTGCCTTTTCCATTTCAATCAATCTTCAAGAGGAGCTTTCCAACTGTTGTTCGGCTTTCAATGTCTGTGTGAGCCTGGGCCACATCCTTCATTGGGTATACCTTGTGAATGGGCACACGAAGCTGGCCCTGTGTAATTTTGGTGAAGAGCTCTCCAGAGTATTTGTCTAGCTCCTCGCGTGTTGCTACGTATGCATTGACAGCCGGCCGCAGAAGCTTGATGTTTTTAGGGGTGAGACGGAATATTTCCACAGGCGGTACAGCGCCGGACTTGGGGAGAGGAGAAAAAAGAGTGGTTGGTTAGAGTGATGTGCACATACACGAGCGCTGTTTCGGAGTGGTTCAAGACTTACAGCATTACCAAACGAGACGAGGGTGCCCTTGCGCGCAATCACGTCGATATCGCCATCAAACGTTGCCTTCCCTACGCCATCAAAAACGACATCGACGCCATGTCCGTTTGTTGCCGTCTTAACTTGCTGGACCCAGTCGCTTGCCTTTGAGTCCAGAACTACATCTGCACCTAGCTCCTTGACCAGTTCGCGTTTCGCCGCGCTGCTGGCAGTGCCGACGACTTTGGCACCAACTGACTTCAGCAGCTGTACTAACAGACCACCAACTCCGCCGGCTGCCGCATGCACCAAAGTCCATTGCCCAGGGCGCACATCGGCCGATTCACGGATGAGAGTCCATGCGGTCAAGCCTTGTAGCAAGGCAGCAGCAGCGACATCCAGAGTGATATCGGTAGGCACACGGACAAGGCTGGCTTCTGAAACAGCCGTGTATTGAGCATCAGCGCCAGGCGACATGTAGACTACATGGTCACCAACAGCAAACCCGGTTACATCCGGGGCGACCTGGACAATGATGCCCGAGGCTTCACGGCCGAGAGTGTGTGGGTAAGAAGGTGCCTTGTACAAGCCAGTGCGGAAGTAGGTGTCGATGTAGTTGATGCCAGCATAGGCATTCTTGACAATCACGTGACCAGAGGAAAGGCTGGGGACAGGGGCGGTAGTATTGTATTGGAGGACGTCAACACCGCCGGTCTGGAGAATGGTGATGGCAGTTTGAACAGTCGGGATGGCCATTGTTGATAAGCGTTATAGAGCAAGTTAAATGAAGGTGTTTCAAGCATAGACTAGCAATAATGTTAAAGTATAAAAAGAGACCAGATTCAATTTGTTTCTTCTTGGGGGCTCTGGAAATTCCACAAGATGTAATAACGAGGGGTAAAGACGTGATGTGTGCGCGCGCCTTCTCTAGGCTCTAGAGTGGGGCCGCCAGGTTAGGTAAGTAGCATTAGAGTAACGTTGAAAGCGGTACATCAGAGCTGGTACAAGTACGTGAAAATATTTAACGCGCCATGCTTTCCCTTCACGGCTGCGATATGGCAGTTTTCCTCACGGCTATACATTTATTTGGACAGGCTCTGATGAGAAGAGATGCCACACTACATTAGAAATCAAGATCTTGTCCTTTTGCATGATCGCAACCCTGGCTCAAAAAAGCTCAGGGTTGTGTCGTCCTTATTTGTGTGACGACAAACAGACTTGGGAGCAATCATCTGTCTCTGTTCCCCCAAGTTCTACTGCCTCAAGGATTGTGCATGTCAAACGCGGTCCGAGATGATTGTATCAACCCGTTAGTCTCCCATTGAACAAGAAGGTGTTGGAATAGCGGTGGTAAGGTTGAACAGACAGCAAATTCTCTCTAAAACCCAATATACCGGTGCCACGCCCGCCCTGTAGTGATCCCGCGGTTCGGGTTTAGCTACCACGGTTTCGTTTGCATTGTTCGAGTTGTCTCTTTTCTGCTGGCTCTTGTCTCTCCCCATCGTCTCTATAAATTTCCAGTTTTTATACCTTGATTGGCCTGTTCTCTCCCTCGCAGCTGGAAGGTGCTGCTGTTGGGGGTGCACATATTTGAGCAAGTTTAAGAAGGTTTACTGTAGGGGCTATCCAACACGCGCAGGCCTTGATGGTTTTCACACGCCCTTTGATAAAATAGATCATTTCCTATGTCTCCCTCTTGTGCACCGGCTATTAGGATAGGAGAAAATTATTTCTTCAAGTGCCGTCCTACTGTCAGGTCTTGACTCATACCCCCTTCTTTTCAGCTCGGGGGTCTCGTCAGTAATGCTCTTCAAGGTCTACTCCCTCAACCCCCCTACCCTAGTCCGAGGGGGTCTTGAAGACGAGGGAACAGCCGATGACATCTCTTGCCAATGCCACCCTTTGAATCGGGATGATCCGAGTCAGATAGCATGTGGAATAGGACGCACGCTCATCAGGGATGTCCGAGGAATTAGGTCTCTTGTGGGCTTATTCATGTCAGGTTCCATGAGACCAATGAGACCAGGGTTTGTGACTTGTTCGACAAGACCCTAATGGCTATGGACGGGCCGGACCCACTTACAGGTAAATAGTGTACTTATACGGCGAACTTGATTTTACAAGTCAAACAGGACTTGACGCAGCACATTTCTGGCTGGGATTTCTTGTGCGATGGGAGATTCTCTTTTTGCCTTGTAAATTTGTGTGGGAGCTCGCAGGCTAAGATGAGGTCAGCGCCACAAAAGCCTGGCTCCATCCCGGACTTGGCCAAGCTCCCAGATTCCAAGTCAGAAGTACTCACTCGACTTGCAGGTAATCTAACCGGACCAGCTAGCCTGCAGTCAGCGAGAGTGTTGGAGATCCGCGCAAAAGCATGAATAATGCATGTGCAGGTATGCTGTACGTACACATCCCTATGGTACAATAGTGAAAAGAAGACCGGTTGGTGAGGAGGGACTGCGTAAGATGGAATGACATGGGAACATGGGAACAGAGCTTGAGCTTGCAGTAATTAAAAGAACAGCTGCAGCTAACCGGATGTTGCTGCCTGTCTTGAATTTATGTCGCCATTACATACACACAGCAAGTAAATATAAGAATTACCCGTACGTGTGTGCTCTGTCTCGGTTGGCATTGTGCCACGTAGAATTACCGTGAGCTCCGTGAAAATGGAGGGAATAAGATATGCTTGCTTGCTTATGCTTCTTACGTATACACTTTCCCGCTCTTTATCTTGACTCCATCACCCAGCCCCCATCGCCTGCCTTCTTTTCTGGTTTGTTTCTCTTTTGTTGGTCTTCTCGATGCCCGACTCCTACTGTAACTTGGGAAGGAACTTTGGCGATAATCTTCCGTGATTGGTTGTCACATAGAAATTCTGAAAACGAGGCAGTTTCCTTTTCGCGCGTTCGATCGCATGTTGTTCACTCGCAGTTTCCCACATATTTACTCCATTTTTCCCTCTCATCTTCAGTACTCTTTCCGCTTTTCTCCTTTTTTCACATCTACATTTTCCTCCTAGCCTGAGAAGCATCAGACGGTCCATCTACTCGAGTCCCGTTCATCCGAAATCGAACACCCATCTCCGTCACATGGTGATGATGTGATAAGACTGGCGCTCAAATCACGTCTTTTATATTCTTCGATTCATATCATTATTCCATCTGTGCCCCAATATGACACTAGCCGAACTAACTCTCGAGGAACGTCATCTTCGCATTCACCAGCTTCGAAAAGCATGGAACATTGACTTGGCACCGTCGCAGCGGTCCTCGGAGAGTCACGAGCTGAAAATAGCCCCGAGTTTTCGTACACCCGACGACGAAGTCAAGGCCGAGGCTCTCTTGCGTCGGCGTCAGCTAGAGACTCCTATCGGAATCAAGAAGAGCTCGTCCTTGAAGCGCGCTTTCACGAACCGGAAAAAAGGCTGGCAGCCCATTGAGTTGCTGGACGCCCTTGATGTGCACGTTTGTAATGGTGGAAGCCCAGGCGTCGCCGAAGTTCTGCTAGGACGGCTGGCACAACTGGGCGCAAGCATCAACGAACAGCCGACTGAACGACGATCTAGCTTCATTGGCCGCCGACGAAGTGAGGGCTTTGGTTATGCCGAGAGAACCCGAATTGTTGAAAATGCCGTCAAAAGCCGCAATGTAGACATGCTACGGGTTCTTCTGCCATTCGCTGACAGCGTAGCCTTGGACTCGGCCATCGTAACTGCAACTCTTCTGTGTGAGGAGCCTATGGTGGAGATCCTCATATCAAAGGGAGCTGATCCCTTTCGTGATCTAGAAGGGCAGAGTGCATTTCTAGAGCTTTGTGATATGGGCGGCCAAGAAAACTTGGTCCGGCTTTTGGTTTCTGGTGCAAAAGGGTCTCATTGCTTGGCAATAGGCATGGTAAAGGCCGTGAAATCTGGGTGCTTTGTTACCGTGCTGCAGATCAGCCAGTCTATGGCAGACTGTGATTATAACTGCGCCGAAGCTCTTCGAATTGCAATAGAGAATGGCCGCAAGGACATTGCTCTTGCTATAGTCACTGCTAAAAAGCCGCCACAACCGGCCGGCCTCGAAGCGGCCCTGGACACCTTGTTTGAGCAGTCCCAAGTTCACCCACATGAGAAGCTCGATATGACCGAACTGCTACTTTGCGCGGGTGCAAGGGGCGATGCAGCATCTCGGGCTTTGTTACACGCAGCCTCATCGCAATTTGTTGAAATGGTGGGACTGCTGATCAGATATGGGGCTTCTGTTCAATACCTCGACGGTGCAGTGATTAAAGAGGTGGTCACAAAGGGACACGATAATCTCCTCAAAACGCTTCTGTCTTCTGGCCTGCCTCTATCGCCCCAGCTAGCTAGCGACTGTGTTAAACTAATCCCTCCACATATCAACCCAGGTTGCCGCTATTCGCTACTCACCATGCTACTGCGTAATGGCGCTTCAGGCGAGTGTTTAGATGAGGCTCTAGTTCAGGCTGTGTTGAGTGGCAACGATACTATAATCGACTTGCTAGTAAAGCCAGAGTTTCCTAACAAAGGTTCCATTACTTGCCCATCTGGACGCCAGGAGGTGCTCAACTCGCACGCTATTGCATCGGTGGACTACAAGAATGGAGAGGCTATCAAGGCCGCCCTGGCTGCTGGAGATATTTCCGTTATTTCTACACTCCTTTCCGCTAGGCCTTCTCCAGAGACTCTAGCGCACACGTTTACTCATACACATCGGCTTCCCCGAGAAGCACGACAGGAGGTTGTTCATTGCTTTGTAGAAGCAGGGGTTCCTGCTAATGTGATAAAAAATGAGTTCCAGCGTGAGATCGAGCAACATTCAGGCCATCGTGATGATGATATAGTGGCTATTTTGTTGAACTATATGTCCAAGGAAGACTTTGATATAACTTCAGCTATAACTGCTGCCATAGCTCGCCAGGACCGAAGCCTATTGGCTACTGTTGTGCAGCATGCAACCAACCTCGAGGCTGCTGAAAGCATACCGAAAGCTATGTCAATTACTGACGAAGGGATGCGCCGAGAGATAATAACTTTGCTGTTGGTGGCTGGTGCAGATGCTGAAAAGGCTCGCATTGTAGCGGCTGTTATGACCGTTCTCAAGTCAGAGCCGGTGGATGTCAAACTCCTGAGATTGCTTTTGACAAGAGGCCATGCTGACATGAATGAGCTTGGCGGTTCGCCGCTCTTATGTGGTGAGTTTTGGTTTCGCTGCTTTAGAAACGACTTGCGCTAACTTTTAAACAGCTCTCGCCCATCCGGATCCGTTGATATTCCCACTTGTATTGAAGAATACTACGCTCGCTCCTGCAACAATTCTGGCTGCTATTTCGAAGCTCCTATCTCAGCCGGATAGCAAAGAAAAAGTATCGAATTTGACTGCGCTTCTCCGGCTCCCTGTGCCCAAAGCAGATCTTGGGAATCTTCTCGCCGATGAAGTGCATTCCTTTATACAGACTCCCAAGGCCGACCGTAACATAAGGGTCATCCAAGCCATGGTTCAGGCTGGTGCGGACGTCAATGGCCCTGAAGGCCTTGCTCTTGCTCGAGCTGTTAGCGCAACGCACATGCCACTTGCAGAAATGCTACTAGCTGAGAATCCAACGCCCGAGACTATGGCTTATGCCTTCAGACAAGCCATCAATCTACTAAACCCGATAGATCGGCTCAAATTTGCCGAAAGACTGCTCAAGTCTTCGATCCTGCCGACTGAGGTTGACCAGGCACTGATTTATAGTATCAAGAAATATCCCGAAGACCTGGACCTGCTGGGTCTACTAATGGAGAAAGCAGACATGTCGTCAGGAGAGGCGCTTAACCTCGCTATTTCACACCGGAAGCTAGACATCGTCAAGCTTCTTCTTCGAAACAAGCATTCCGATGTTGTTTTGATTGAAGCCTTTAAACTGTCACTCGCCTGTACTGAGAAAGAAGACCGTCAGAGATTAACGGAGACATTTCTAAATGCCAACATCCCAAAACAGATCGTCCGCGATTCTCTGTCAACTGCCGCTGGACAAGGAGACTTGGAGCTTGTGAATACCCTCGTAACATATGGTGGAAAAATCCATGACATTGACAGGCAATCTATGATACAGGCGGTGCGCTCTGAGAGTCCCGAAATGCTTAAAATGCTTTTGGGAGAGGAAAATGGCGCTATTAGCCCTGAAACACTCAATGCTGCTTTCCACACTGCTACTCAAATTTCTGATCTTGAAAAGCGCAGTTTGATGTTTGAAATTCTTCTACTTCAGGATGGGATCGACAAAGATCTTGCTAGTGCTGAGTTGCTCTTCGCTGTGGAAGGCGGTGTTGCTGGCGTCAAGCTCCTTACGGTGCTTCTTTCACGCGGAGCGGATCCAAATTTTCGAAATGCCGAAGCGATTTGTGTTGCTGCTCAGAATGAGCGTTTCGAAAGTCTGCAGCTTCTGTTAGCACGGGAAAATTCAAACACGCAGCAGATAAAACCCACAAACATATCTCTAGCGATAACATTGAAGGCCAGCTGGAAGTTGCAGCGAGACAAGAGGCTGAAGGTAGCGGGGTGGCTTTTCGATGCGGGATTAGAGCTCTGCGTGGAAATTCACATTGCTTTGCAAAAGACGCTTGTTTTTAAAGCCGGCGAGGAACTTGATTTTGAGATGATGAAGCTTCTCTTGAGCAAAGGGGCGTCTCCAACTTATGATGGATGCAAATCCCTGATCCGCGCTGCGTGCATTCCATCACCAAGCATCTTGGGCTTGCTATTGGAGCATTCTGATATCTCGGATAAGGAGGCGTCAGCTGCATTCACCGTGAGCTTTCCGCCAGATGCTGCCAGTAGGTGGCTTAGTGAAGACGGATACCAATGTGCCAAGCTCCTTATTGAGAAGGGTGCTAGTGGAGATGGCCTTAGCATAGCACTTGTCGTGGTGCTGGAAGCACGCAACTCCTCGAATAGCAGCCTAGTTGACAAGTTTGCGGATTTTCTCATTGATAATGGCGCCGATATCAACTATAGCCACAGCCGAGCGCTTCGAATGGCTGTATCGCGGGGCAATATCCAATGGGTTCAGAAGCTGTTGGACGGCCAGCCAACTTCAGGCAGTTTGAGTGCAGCACTCGGCCATGTGTTTGATGGAAATCTGGACGAGAACGAAGCTACTCTGATTCTACACATGATCCTAAGCTACAATTACGAAGGTGTCACAATTGACACTGGTGTACCGCTACAAGGCGATCAAATTCCAGTTTTAGCACGCGCCCTCTTGCAGTTCCCGCGTTCAACAAAAATGATGACAATTCTTCTAGAAGCAGGCTACTACTACGACCCGATGATAGCCTGTTTTGTAGGCTCACAGGACAAGATGAGTGAAAGAGAACAGGAGCAGGTCACTCTGCTTGTCTGGGCAATCGTACAGCCGGAGAAACGCATTAGCTCTGCGGTCATCGAGACGCTGATCAAAGCCGGCGCTGCAGTTAACTTTCAAACACCACGGATGCAAATGACACCGCTAATGCTCGCGATCAGAGAGAAACGCCCGGATGTGGTGAAAGCACTCGTCCTTAATGGGGCTGATGTAGACTTGGTAGATGCCCATGATACTAGTGCCTTGCTCATGGCCGCCTCTCTCCGGGATTCACTAGCAACAGATGTTATGAGCACACTCTTGCTTGTTGACCCCGCAAAGAACGACGGGTCTCTACACTCCGCTGCACGCCAGTTGAATTTGGCCACAGTTGAGCTCCTTCTAAAACACGGCCATGATGCTGATTTCCCTAGCCTCGCCCACGATGGTCGGAGTGCTTTAGCAGAACTGTGTCTTCACGCCTGCAACGAAGGCTCGCCGTCTTTGACAAATGCCCGACAACTCGAGATGAGAAAGGCCATGGAAATACTTATTAAACACGGGTCCGACCTTAAAATCAAGTCCCTAAACGAATCTAGTGGAGCTAATGCTGGCTCCGGGAAGACTTTGTACCATCTGGCAATGGAGTCGGCATCACCCTGGCTCACTTTGCAGGCTCTCCTTAAAGCAGGTTTGTGGAAGCTTGTTAATGAGCCCTTTACACATTTTGTCATCAACAACATGACATACTCGTTGACAATGTACGTTCGCCATGTGCGGCCATGGGATGAGTTCTCAGATTCCCTACTCACACTTCTTCGAAATAACCGCACCGTCGATGTCTTCTACGCGAATGAGGGCCCGCAGCCCGATAACGTCATTGGCCTTCCCAATGAGCTTGTAATCGAAGAACGCGACCGAATTGCGCGCCAAAAACAAGAATCTCTGATGCGTGAAAAGCACCTGCAACATATTAATTATCAGCGCGAGCTTGCAGCCATTGACTCACAGCTATGGAAGGACAAGGCAGCCATGGAAGATATGCACCGAACCAAAGTGCACCGCGATGAGATTGCTGCCTCACGTGAGCGTCGGATGACAGAAGTTGAACACTTCCAAGCAATGCTTGATGCCAAAACTGCAGCACAACGAAGCGAGCGTGCCCACCTTACTGCACTGGACCGTGCGTCAGCTTTAAGACTGACTCGTGAGATTGAAGCTGATGAGGCGCGACACCGCAAAGTACTTGAGTTTGAGTCACGCCTTGCTACCGAGCGGGTAGCGAATCAACGCGCCGTTTCGCAGATTGAGCTTGAACGCCAGCAGCACATAGCCAGATATGAGCGAGAAGCAAGTGAGCGTGATTTGACGCGGATCCAGGCACACAAGCAGCTAATTCAGGACCAGAGTGCATTGGCCATGCAGCTGGGAAATACACGATCTATGGCTCAGATTCCAGCTAGGAAAGCAGTTGGCTATGTCACCGACATTCAATGAGGCCAGTTGGGCAATGAGAGGGGAATAGGAGGTGGTGGTGCGAAGACGAATGTTAGGACTAGGATTGTGCGACTAGGGCTCTTGAGACTGTATGCCCCACATAAAAGCCCCATTTACAACCTCAGTGTCCTAACGCGGGCCCGGGTCACGGTGAACGGAGATAATGTTTAATTGCTTTCAACACGTAGGTTTAATACTACTAGAAGCACGACAGGATAGATGCAAACTCTTTCACAGAACTCCAATTCTCATAAGATCTGTTAATATGTCTTATGCGCTGCTCCTCATGTTTAGTAGGGGTTTAAATTTAGATGTTTCTTGGGTGAAGGAGAACCCTGATGGTCAACCTTGATGGACTAACGCAGCAGAACTAGACCACTGGCAGTTGGGTGAAGGGGCTTGTAGGGCCAGCGACCCGTGGTAGTTGCCTCAGTAGTGGTGATCTTCGGAGCGTTACTGACGTTTGAGAACGGGGCTAGTTGCATTCATGACTTCTTAAGGTAGTTAGTGTTGTGTTCAAGAGGGGAACGTGAAAACTTTTCTCTTCCTTCTGGTTTCTTCTGTGAGGTATAATCTTCTTTCTTCTATCTCGCATTCTCTCACGCTCTTCTTCTTCTTCTTCTTCTTCTCCTTCTTCTCCTCCTCTTCATGTACATGTTCTTCTCGATGTTTCCTGGTATATATTGAACTAATTCCTCGTCCTCCTTTCCACTCTTTGCATCGACATTTTCATCACGACTATATCCCTGCTTTAATAACTGGGATTTATCCTACTGTTATTCTCACGCCTGCATCGACCATTGTCTTTTATGCCTTCGGAGTTCCCTTCTTTTCTTCTTTTTTTAAGCCTTTTCTCTCACGTCCATTGGCCGTGACTAGAATAGCGCTTATTTCGTGTCTGTTGTGAACCCCGAAGTCTACCGATACTACAAATAGTCTCTTCGCCTAGCTTTCTTCTTCACTCACTGGCTTGGGCGCACATACGCATACGAACGCACAGGGACTATCTCAGTGACTATTCCTATCGCTACTCGCCTTTCTCGACTATACCGTGAATTCTAAACCAATCGGCCTAATATTCATGTGCTTTGTTCGGCATTCATCCGTCGCTATCGCCATGTCCACGATAACCTTCATGTCAAGGGCCCTTCTATTACGTGACTTGGCTACATGATCCCGTTCCGTTCGGCTATGCCCTCGCCACTCTTCTCATGACCAAAAGTACCCGTCCTTTGTGCACCATCCAGTCGTCTCATCGTGGCTTGCATGAGGCACCGAGGAAAGAACAGTAACAACAGCAACGATGCCCATCACAAGGAAGCCCGGAGTAGTATCTTTTGCCACCCTGCCTCACTCGCTGCTTTTACATCCACAAGTAGCATCGAGGCATAGGGTTAGCGAAGATACATTACATACAAGGCCAGATAGTCCAGTGGCACAAAACGCATGAATACACACAAAGATATACACATATACACACATACGAGGACAAAAGAAAACATGCACACATGTCTATGCATGTATGTATGTGCACACCCACACTCATACACATTTGTCAACTGACACCATCCTATCGACACATCGCTGCGCTTTACCACCGCGATTCTTCTTCTGTGTCATGGAATTCATCCCCCACATGCTCACATCCCACACTGATTACTACTTTTGTTCATTTCCCTCTCCCTTGCTCTCCTATCCTCCCATTTGTCTTGACGTTGCTCTACCACTTCACATTCTAACCCCGCGGAACCTTGGTACTGGCCGTCTTGCCATGTTACCTATTCACCTTCCGATCATCGCTTGCTAGTATCTCTCTATATCTCCGCCTTTGTCTCACTGTTCAAGGGTACTTCCTCGGCTGTGGCCCACCTGACTGACTATTGTACTTGCTACATGCAACATTGTCGTATAGGGCAA
This sequence comes from Ceratocystis ficicola, assembly GCA_038407015.1. Lineage (NCBI taxonomy): Eukaryota > Fungi > Ascomycota > Sordariomycetes > Microascales > Ceratocystidaceae > Ceratocystis > Ceratocystis ficicola. The sequence continues at coordinate 103,563 of JAZBQP010000025.1, read as the reverse complement.
GCTTAAGCAGTCCAATACTGAGTCTAGGCCCATGGCCAGCCACCAGTACATGCCTGTTGTATACACACCAGGTCTCCACAGTGTCAACACTGTTTTAGTTGCCAACAATGTACATTCACTGGTACATCCACCCACTGCTAGGCCTTTTATGGCCGCCCTTGTTATTATCCTCCTACGCATGGTCCAACTCCTCTTTCTTCGCTCTCTCCCGAATCTAGGTCTGTCCATTTTGCCTAGTTCCAGAGTCCCAAACCAAAGCCTCCTTTCATAGGCCAGCCACGCGCTAGCCTGCGAAACGCTTCTCGCCCCACTGTTCTAGGAGGACAATGAGAATATGGAAAGAAAATAGAGACAAGAGGAAGGGGAAACTAGAGAACTGAGCCGAGTCTTTCGTGACCAGCTAACTCTGAGGAAGTCGGGTGGTCTATTGTTGACCTGATGGAATGAAGCCCCCCACCCTTGAAATACTGCCTCAAGGGTCCTACCTTATATTGGCGGCTCCTATAGAATTGGATGCCCCTCTTCTGACTAACTTATTGCCAAGGCACCCAAGCACTGGCAGGGTCAAGAATCGATGACATACCGCGTTTTGCTGCTTGATTTAACACAGATTCGGCAAGCTTGACTTACTTGGCTTGGTCTTTGCACGGATGCATGCACGCACAGCAATCATACAACTGGCAGAGTTTTGGCCCATTGCTTGTCTGGCATGTCACTGCCATTTACTAAAAACGCCGCTGCCAGCCATTCTTTGTAAAGCGACGCAAAAGTTAGACCGTCTGTCAAGAATGTGCGATGCAATATGCCAAAGACACCTGCAACAAGTGATTTGTGCTGGGTGCTCTGCTGCATTCTGTGCACTTCTAACTTCCACAACTTGCTCTCGGTTGGCTGACTTCCTGTACATTCTACATGTACCTTTGCGTCTACAGTTAACTCAATTGTGAATTAATGAGGCTAACTCAGCGCAGCACAACAACGACAATATGCTACTTCAAATTGTAACAAAGTATCACGCGAGCTACCCGCTAAAATCCCTTGGAATTCAGCCCAAGTCACCCCACCTTCACCTATTGGCCAATCCGAGCCCTGTCTTGTATGCTCGGCGAGACCCATCTCCTTGTTTTTTAGTCTGGCCTAGAAGACATCGGGGTAAATACAGATCCGTCTGCTACTCTTCTCGACTTGCCTTAGCCCGTGGATGGTCGGATAGAAAGGGTGAGGCGGGCGGGTGGCGTTCAAATCCCACGCACGCATCCAATCCTTGCACTCATCGCATTTTCCCATCTCCCACCTACCTCTCTCACCCTGCTGCATAACATGTTAGAGCATGACCAAGCACTTCCAAATCACACTCAGATCATGCCAGGAGCAAGCGTGGGAGTTCTCCATGGAGGTTCACACGAGAGCTTGTGCACGAGAGTTGATCAAAGCAGGGGTGAGTGGAGGGGTCAGAAAAGGGAAGGTTGATGGGGGAAGGCAGGGAGGCTTGGACAACCGATCCCGCTCCTTTGTAGAAACGGATTGTTTTTGGGCCGCCTTTCATGGCCAAGGCGCCCACATCGGCGTATAAAAGCGAGGCCGTTCCCCTTTGTTCAGTTCTTTCTTGTTCTTGCTTTAGAATCATCACAATCAACTTCTTCTCCTCTTTCAACACCTTCAACCAATTTCACAAACTTTTTTTTGGACTTTCCAAAACCCTTTCAAACCTTCAAAATGAACTGGTAGGTTGGCCATGTCTTCTTTGTCTACTTGCTGGTCCGCCTCAGTTTTACTAACAATATCTTGAACAGCGCCTGCGCCTGCTGCTCCGGTCCCTCCTGCGGATCCAACTGCTCTTCTTGCACCAAGTGCGATGTGAGTGCTTCTCTTTCCCGCCAAAGTCTTCTCTAAAGGGTGTTTACCAAGCTAACATTTTATCGCAACAGCACTAAATTCCTTACCGCTGAGATGACACCTTAGCTGTCTGCTTTTGTACGAATCTGGGCTCTCTGCCGGAGCTAGCTGTCCATAGTTATAAACTTGGTTAGAGAGGAAAGACTCGAGGTTGATATTGATGTCGACGAGAGTGGGTTTTCTTGTGCGAGTTTATATGATGGAAGGATAAAAAGGAAAATCTACTTTTGTCTGCTTGGCTTCTTTTTCTGCGCTTTCTCTTCAAAGCTTGACATGAGCGGAGAGAAGGGACGGGAAGATCTTAGCAGCGTAGATTTTCATGGTTGACTTGATGAGATCCAGTTGAATACATTTTTTTCTTAAATTGCCTTATTATTATTTCTTTTATCAACATGTGAAACACTAGGTAGGTTCTATGCCTTGGCTGATTAATCGGGCTAATCGGAGACATTAGAGGAAGGTAGATTTGGTGGGGGTGCAGCTGGGCTGGGGTTGAAGACGATCCCAGAGAGTGAAGGGGTGCAGGAGAACTTGCCTGAGTGGCCAAGCGATAGCCTAGGTTCGCATGTGAAGGCAAGCAGGCAAGCGGAAACAAATAGAGATTTGTTGGTCACAGTGATTCCCGTGCACGTTTCGACAAATTCAAGTTCAAAGAAGCAGAGGGAGAGAGGGAGGATGATGTTGATGATGATGGGTGACGTCCATCTCATGCTCTGTCGCCCCGTCCGTCCGTCCGTCTGTCTGTCTGTCTGTCATACAGGAAGGATAGTGGCAAAAAAAAGAAACACAAATGAGCTGCTCACTACCAGGGTCGAACTGGCGACCTTCGCATTACTTGACACAGGATGTTCTGTATTAGTACGACGCTCTAACCAACTGAGCTAAGCGAGCTCCATCTATTTTTGGACCCCCATACTGCGCCCCAAAAACCCCCCACCGGAAAAAAAAAAAAAAAAAAAAAGAGCAAGATTTTCATAGCTGACGTCACGAAAAACAGACATTTGGTCTCACGCTTTTTGTCTTGTCCTCGCTCTTCGGAATTAATTTTCCAGTTCCTGCGAAACCCACACTATACAGACAGAAGAAAGGTAGATAGACAGGAAAGTTTGTCTGGGTAACTCCGAGCGTCCATGTGCAAGGACCAGTGGAAACGGAAAGAACACGGAAGAAATCAGGAGCCAAAGGCCAGAAGCCAGAAAATAGAGCCCACACTCCAGACCAGCCAAAGCTGAACAGAAGCAAGGAGATGGATGGTTGTTTCGTTTCAGCACTGCAATATTTCTTGTTTCTTTGCTTATCTGACATGCCTACCGTCCAATGAGAAGAAAAGGAGAAGAAAAAGGGCAATCACATTAGAATAATGTGAGCGGTTCGAGGAACAAAGCGCTTGTGCCCCTCTTTCCCCTTGTTTTGCTTTTACCAGTAAATGACTTTTTGTTTATCCCTCTCCCTTTCTCTTGCCCACAAATCAGTCGAACCTGGTGACATATCGATTAAGAACAGCAAGGCTAAAATAAAATTAAGTAAAATTCTTTAGTTTAAACATATTGAGCGTCCAATAAATAAAACAAATCCCCTTGTTTAAATTAAAACCCCGGCGGACCCAGAAGGAATGGCCCAATGAAATGTGGAGCCTTGTTTCTCTGGGGTTTGCACAGAAAGTTGTGTTACACTGGGGTGTGTACGTGTGTAATTGTTAACCCTAAGAAGCTCATCTTCTTCAGGAAATTAACAACAGAAAATAAGCACAAGTTGAAACCGGGCATCCTCTAAAGAAACCAGTCTCCTCATGTCATGCTACGCAGCGTCGTGCACGGCTAGACACCCCATAAGATGAGATGTTCTTTCCCCGCCCCCCTTTCGACGTTTGTGTCCTGCTTTTGAAAAAATTTCAGTCAAAGACATCCGTTGCATAGCGCACGTTACGCATTGCAGCAAACTTCTCACGTGCTTCTTCTTCCAAAAGATTCTTGCCCTTCTCCTTGGCCGACTCCAGCATGATCTGAATAGCCGTCTCCTCCACCGCCTTGCCCATCCTTCTGCTGCCGCAGACAAACACCTTAGCTCCGTCCCTCCACAGGGCCAATGCCTTGGCACGGTCTGCATACAAAAGGTGTTGCACATATTTAAGGCCATTGCTCTTATCTGTCTCGCGTGAGTACGCACGCTTGACCGTCACAACACCCGCTGCTTCCCACTCGGCAAGCTCCTCGGCGTACAGGTCGTCGGAGGTTGGCGAGTGGCATCCAAAGTAGAGCAGTGCCGGGGCTAATGCGCGGCCAGCAGCAACTTGAGTGGCCCTCTCCTGCATAAATCCGCGGAAGGGTGCAATGCCAGAGCCGGCCGCTATACAGATTATTGGAACGCTTTCAGGATCTTCAGGCAGATGGAATGCACTAGGAGAGGGTCGGACGGCAACATGCAGACGATCTCTAACTCTTAGTGAAGAAAGATAGTTGGTGGCGGTGCCGATGCGTCGGCCATGGCCAGAAAGAGAAGGCTCGTCAAGCAATGAGTAGGTCAGGGTTACGTGATGCGGGTTCCAAAGCGGAGATGATGAGATGGAGTATAGTCGGACCCGCACGGGAGGCATCATTTCCAAGAAGCTGGCAAACGGTAGGTCTATGGAAGGGTATGCCTCGAGCAAGTCGAGTATTGACATGCGTTTCTGTGTGATTTCAGTTGCATACTTTTCCTCGCTTGCGAGAGAAGTCAGGATGGCTGCTTCGGCTGGATCAGTAGCAGCCTTGGCCAAAGTGGTGATGTTGCGCTTGGTGGCGGGCTGGGTAAGCTCAATATATGCACTTAAGACCGACCCAATGGGAAGCTCTTTGCCGACGGGCAGATGAGTTTGGATTTTACCGGAGATGGTGATGTGAGCATCAGCATTTAGACCAAAAGCCCGCACAGCTCGGCTCACAGTTTCGGCGGGATTATGAGGGAGGATGGCCAAGTAGTCGCCCGCGCGGTAGGCGACACCACTAGGAAGCTTGATCTCAATGTGCTTCTTGGGGAACTCGCCCGTGGCAAGCTCCTGGGCATCGATGACTATGCTTTCCTTGACCTCCTGATACAAGTTTTCAGTACGAGGATGTGAAATTTTGACATTAAGACCGGGGGGTAGAGCAGAAGATGCCATGTCAATCTGGTTATCACTGGCATTCTTGTACTTTTCTACAAGCGCTGGCCATAGAGTAGAATCTTCCCAAGATTCGAAGTCGCTAAACATGTCTCTATCGGAGGCGTCTGTTGACCCCATCGCAACTAGTCGAGTGCCACCACGTGCCTCCAAAACCTCATCAATTAGTTTAGGAATGCGATGGAATGTCTGCACCCAGTCGCGGTGACCGCAGGCATAGACGGCATATTGGACACCTTGCGCCTCCTGGCCTTTAACGGCCTCTAGCCAAGCGACAAATGCAGCCGCATTGTCGGTAGGCTGTCCCTCGTATGACGCGGTGATGATGACAACGGGGTGATCTTGGGGGAGCTTTTCCTTGGCAGCATCTAGGACATCGACAGTAGTAGCACGGAAACCATGAGAAGCAGCATCGGCAGCAAGACGATTGGCCATTGCCTCACAAGTACCACTGTTGGAGCCGTAGAAAATGCTCATAGGTCTACCCCTCGCACCAGAATTAGCCTCGTTGGAGGCCGAGGTAGACCCCATATTTCCCGCAGACTTAGCACCCTGAGAAGCAGTGGTTTTGCCGTGCAGGCTCTTTTCCAGCTCAGTAGCAGTCAATCCGTGGCGCAAAATAGCGCGCATATGGAAATCCTTGGGCTTGACGGTCAGCGAATGCTGTAATTGCAGCATGTAGCTCGGGTCGTCCATGACAAGGTTGAAGTTTTGTAGTATCATAGCGGCACACAAAAGTGCCTCTTGCCAGGCAAATGGGCGGCCGATGCAAGCACGCATTCCATTACCAAAAGGTTTCCAGCAGTCAGGATAATCCTTTAGACGCTGCTCGAATTCAGCATCTAACATGCGCTCAGGGCGGAAAGCCAACGGGTCCGGACCATATACGACAGGATCGCAGTGCACACCATCGAGGATACAGGTGATCACCTCATTGGGATACACGCGGTATTTTCCAGCAATCAAGGTTTCTTCTATGCACTCCAGAGGGAAGCCCGGAATAGGGGAGTCGAGACGCAACGTCTCACGCAGGATGGCTGTAATGTAAGGAAGTTTGGTTATGTGGTGCAATGAGATCGGCTCACGGCCAATGACAGCATCAACCTCGGCCTGTGCCTTCTGGTATGTTTCAGGGTTCTTCAGAATCTCATAGAACGCGAATGACAAGAGGCCTGATGTGGTCTCGTGGCCAGCAATAAGGAATGTAATAAGATTGTCAACGATACTGTCATCATCCATCTTTGAGCCTGTTTTGGGATCAACACCCTCTAACATGGCCGTCAGAAGATCCTTGCGGTCTGACGGATTCTCCCGACGATACTTGAGTACATCATGGGCAGTCTTTTGCATAAGGTTGATATCTTCCCAGTACTTCTTTTCGGCAGATCTCTGCAGCATCTGTACTATGCTTAGACGAGAGTGGCGTTGGCCGCACTCGACCAGGAAGTCGCCCATGGCATTGACAAACGGGTGTAAAGCATCGCTGTAGTAAGAGTTGAAGCGGAAGTCCATAGAGCATAGTGCGAGAGTGTCCAAGGTGAGGCGAGTAAAATCATCTGTCGCGGGAATAGAAGCTTGCGGGCCATTGCGGGCCCATTTCAGGACCAGCTGCGACGCAATGTCGTACATATCATCGAACATGCCGTGCATTGACACCGGACCGAAAGCCGGGATTAGGATGCGATGAGCGACGCCCCATCGGGGTTCGTAGGCTTTAGCCTAAGAGCAGGTTTTAGCCAAGAGGGGCGGTCAAAAGTGGACAACAGGATATCACTTACGGTGAAAAGGCCATCATGGACGCCATTGCGAACTTGCTACGGTCAACCATCAGTACATGTTTTCCGGACGGGATGGTTTCGGGTATCTTACACTCAAGGCGCCTTTAGTTGACTTCTGGAAGCGGGACTGGTCGCAGCAATCGTGAACAAGCTCGCGTGAAGATACAACAACTCGGCTCGAGGAGCCGATTTTGAATCTGAAGATCGGGCCTGTATTAAGTGGCAAATAAGGAGACCACGACAGATGGGTTAATGATGATGATGCTACACTTGACGGGCGGATATTCTACACGCTATTGCATGTTCTATCGATTGTGGGTCACGTGATGACATGATACTCACCATATGTTTCTGCCATCCGTAGCACATTCTCTAAAGGAGGGCCCTGTGAGAATTCGGAGGCATTTCCAACCAAAGGGAGGCCTGTTGGGCCTGGAATCGGAAGCTCCCCAGAGTTGCTTTTGTCTTCTTCGGGCGCTCCATAAGAAGAAACTGCCGCCGATATCAGAGACGCAAAGCTCTCCATTGTCGTGGGCTGAGTGTGGCGTGAGCGCGATTGCAATTTGTAAGAGGCGATGGGCTGGCCGACGTCATAACCAGACAGGCGGGATATTAAGGAAGTTGCAGGAAATGATAAAAGCCAGGAAAAGGAAAGAGCAACTTGTGTGTGATAAATCTGTTGGCAGGAGACGATGCAGTTGTTGCCTCGCACGATAAAGAGGACAAAGACAAAGGCGGGAGGCAAAGGGCAAGAGGGAGAAAGGAGAAGCCCAAAAGGAAAATCCAGGAAAGCCCATTAAAAATGCTGGTTAAAAAGGCCTTTAGACAACAAAGTAGCTAGCTGCTAGCTGCTAGCTTACTAGCTACTAGCTACTCGCTACTAGAATTTAACAATTTTTATAGTGTCGCTGTTCTGCCCTGACAGAAGACCCATTTCACGGCACTTGGCTTGGCAAAAGACGAACAGGCTCGACGCACGTCCTCCCGACTTGAAGAAAAGCTCGGGAAACTACCATATTTGGCCAAGCTCCCACATATCCCCCTGACCCATCCAGCCACCTGCAATAGTAGGATGTGGTACAAAATACATGACACTCAAATGCATTGCCCCCAGCAGTCGGACATTCTCCAAAGCTTTTGTCAAATAATTGTGACTTAAAATGATATATAAAAAAAATAAGCAAGGCAACAAACGATCAAATAGCCCATGCCAACATAACGCCTGTCCAATGAGTGAGTGAATATGAGGTTTTCAGTAATAGCAGCTTCAAGGCTGCTCCAAATCCAGCCGTGGAAAAAAGGAAAAGAACAAAAGAGCTTCAGATCCTCGCAGTAGCCGGACTAATCTACCGGGCGGCATCCTCTTTCTAGCCTCTGCCCCCTGATTCTGACTCCGGTCCGGTTCTCGTGATCGTGTTTGTCTGGGTATGTGCAAACGCAGCGGTTGAAGAGATCGGCCTGTGGGCATTTAAACAGCGACCTCGACCTTCTTGGCAGGAGGAGCCTCGGCACAATCGTCATCACGGGGACGCTTGTTGTTGACAGGTTCACCCTTGTCGTTCGTCGCCTGAATGCTAGGCGGTTTGACACTATAAATGAATTAGTACGGCCATTCTCACAAGCCCTATGCCACTGTGCGTGACAGCCACAAGAAAGAAGATCCACCACTTACTCATTAGTGTTGTTACCCTTGCCGTTGTCACGAGTCTCGGGTTTGCTATCACGACCGCGGTTATCGCGGCCGCCACGTCCACCACGTCCACCACGACCCCCACGGCCACCTCTTCCGCCACGGAAGCCGTTCTTGCGGTCGTGATTGCGGCGGTTCTTCCAGTCGTTAGAATCGCCCTTGAAGTCCTTGTTGCCGCCACCGCGGCCACCACGGAAGTTGCCACGCGAAGGCTTGTCACCACCACGACCCTCAAAGAAAGGCTTGGCCGAGTTGCCAGGCTTCATCTGGCCCGAGCGGATCAGCTCGTTCTTTTCCTCGACGTAGGCCTTCTTGGTCATCAGCTTCAGGTCATGGCCCTTCCACTGGGGCTTCTTTTCCAAAAAGGCCTTGGCAGCCTCTTCCGACGCCATCTCGACGAAAACAGAGCCCTTGAACAGCTTCTCGGGTGTACGACGCAGAGTAACGCCGTTGACGGGGGCGTGCTCGGCAAAAAAGGCCTCAATTTCAAACTGTGAGTTGGGGTTTTCGTCGCCGAATCCTTTGGCGTAGATGGTGGCAGCCTCAGACTTCTGGCGGCGCTCGGGTGAGGGCTTGTATGGGGTCTTGCGGCGGATGCCCTCTTCACCCTCTTCACCTTCAATGTCAAGGAGCGTGCTCTCCTTGATGGCGGCGACAACAGCAGAGTAGGGCTGGAAGCGGCGCATACGCTTGAAGGTGTGTAGAGTCTTCAAAGGAACCGGCTTGTTTTCGGGGCCGGCAGTGGTGTCCCATAGGAATTTGTCGCGGGGAAGGTTGAAGTCACCAAAGTAGTACTCGACCTAGGTGGGAAGGCCGTGTTAGAAATACAGACAAATGAACATGGGCTTTTCAGGGGCTCGGTAGGAACGAGGACAAACCTGGCGGCGGATCTCATCAGCGTTGTCAGTCTCAGGCAGAACACTGGGATCGAACTTGTTGTTCTTGCTGTAGTCCTCGTTGACGGAAGCTGTGGTCTTCAGCACATCGGGCTTTTCAATTAGAGCCTCTGAAGAGGTCTCGGTGGAAGCCTCAACAGCCTCAGCAGCCTCAGCAGCCTCGGTAGTGATAGCCTCGACGGCTTCAGTGGGGGTGGCCTCGGTGGGCTGCTCCACGACCTCGGCGGCAGGGGGAACAATGGTGCTCTCCGCGTCGGCCATTATGAAAGATTTTTATTCTAGATAGACAAATGTTAGTACTTAGCTAGAAAGCTGCAAATGCTGCTACGCCCAGGCAAACGATGCAATGAAGTTTTTTCTTCCCCGACCGCACATTTCTACTTTGCGACAGAGCGGGTGGCGGGCGGGGCAAGAGTCAGCAGACTAGTGCACAAGTGGCCACTCACTAGTAAATAAAATAGGCTTGATGAGTAAAAAAAAAGGAGTTTTAGACGGAATCTCCAACGATGACGGGGGAAGGTGCAGAAGAAATAAAAACAAAATAGTCGTGGTGAGTGGGTTGAATGAAGGTGGAAAGGTTGATCGTGGACTCTAGAAGCCTCCTACAAGTTGGAAAGCTGAGAACTTCTTTAGCGCGACAAACACATAATTCTGCCGCTTGCAAAGAAAAAAAAAAACCCGCCAAAAATTTTAGTTTCAGTTGCGCCTTCACCGCCTTTGTAAGGATAAGCCCCACCATAAGGCTATGTTCAGCTGGCAACAGCTGCCCATACTAAAACCGCTCTTGACCGGAGGAGAGAACTTGGCCAATTGGAGCCGGCTTCAATGGTGAGAAAAGATTTTGGTGTAATGTTAAGAGACCCTAAATCAGTGATCCTCGACAATCGACGACAAGACGACAAGGCTGGCTGCATACACTTTGCTCCGCTTTCACGATACGTGAGCTGGTTTACTTTCTTTCTTAACTGGCGTCTTGAAGTGTGGCAAAATCAGCCGCTTCTCCCCGCCAATTGACCTCCCGCTATAGTTAATATATCGCCGGTTTGCGGGCCAGTTCGCCGAGATGAGAGCGGCCGTCAAGCGCTACCTGATTTCGAACCCGGTACGGCCCTTCACCAATGCATGGCTACAAACCCTTGTAGGGATTGTAAAGTCGTCGCTCTAGCCATGTACATCTCATCTCCACTGCAAATCCCAGGTCTAACCACTCTGTTGTCTCTAGAAACTTCGCCAATCATGGAACAAGTTCAACCTTTACAACCTCTCCAAATACTCGGCTACCATTCCCCGTGCCAACAGAACCTTCTTCCAGCAAAAATGGCAAGCAAAGCAAGCCTTACGTTCCTACCACGGCGAGCATATTGGTGAAAAGCGCTGGACTCGTCTGTTCAGCCGCCGGCTCATGGGTGCCATTGAAATGCCTCCCGAGTATCTGGCTGCCCACGACGGCTCCGAACAAGCAGCTGGTCGCGGCTCCGGCCTCGAGACGGACCCCAATGACCCCAGAGCCCAGCCCACCGTCACAGCCTCCAACTTCTCTAGAATCGAGCAGATCCGCCTAGCAAAGGAGGAGCAGGAGCAGGCCTTGGCCAACCAGGGAAAGCTCAACTGGCCCAGCCCGTTTGTGCGCAACCGCCAGACCCGCGATCGCCCAGGCGCTCTATTGGCCAAGCCTATCCATAAAATGACGCCGTACATGCACATGACCTTCGCCCCCATGGAGCGGAGATTGGACATTGCCATGTTCCGAGCGATGTTTGCCAGCAGTCCTCGCCAGGCTCGCCAGTTCTGCATTCACGGCGGTGTAACAGTGAATGGCAAGAAGGTGTGTTTCTCAATTCCAAAGTCTTGAGCTCTGTGCTAATATTTTTCCTAGATGCGTTACGGCGCCTACCTTCTCAACCCCGGTGACATGTTCCAGGTTGATCCCGACAAGGTCATGTACGCCACCGGGAAACCTAAGAGCAAGATGCAAGCCGAACTCCATGCCAAGTCTCAACCCAAACGTAAGAATGCAAGTGAGAGCGAAGAAGGCGAAAATGAAGAGGAAAGCGCCGAAGGGGCCACGGAAAAAGAAGCTTCTGACGAAGCTGAAAGCCCCAAGCCCACATCCATTGCCAGTGCCATGGCCTCCCAGAAGAAAACCATCTCCGACAAAAAAGAGTGGTTCATCCTACGCCGTCTACTTGCCTCGGCCAAGGCGCTGCAGAGCAGAGAGACAGACCTAAGCGGCAAGGACAAGCAGGAGCTGCGTGAGTTCATGAAGCAGGCCCGTCGTGCCATCAGCCGCACCACTGAGGCTTCCGAGGAAGATCTCATGGTGCAAAAGCTCTCGGCACTGATTGGCCGCTTCAAGATTCGCGACATGGAGCTCATCAAGGTTGAGAAGCCCTCTGCTACAGACTCCGATGCGGCTAATGGCAAGCGCTCAACCGGCTACTTCAAGCCCAAGTACAATCCGTTTGAGCTTCTCAGCCCCGACATGAAGAAGCGCTCGGAGCAACTGGCCCGTGACAACGAACTGTCTCTCGACGAACAACAGACACTAGCTCGCCTGATGCGCGATGCCGAGAAGAACCCCGTCGACCCCAGCAAGCCGTATGCTACACCCTGGAAGCCCCGCAAGTACCTGGCACCCTTTGCCTTCATCCCCCGCTACCTCGAGGTCAACCAGAATATCTGTGCTGCTATTTACCTGCGTCACCCTGTGGCACGCCGTGGTCTGTCCGAAGTTCCAACGCCGTTCCCCTACGAGTTCAGCCAGCTGGTTTTCAACTGGTACCTACGCAGAAGCTAAAGGGGGGGTAGAGTGAGTGTGGGGTTGGAGACCTGTATTTGCGGGCAGTAGTGGATGAAAGATGGCGTCTGGTGGCATCGGCAACTTGATTTATATCCAAGGCTATCCAGTCTCTATCGTGTATCATAGACGTATGTGTGGAGCATTGAGAACAAGATGAGGGCTAGAAGGCGAAGGTTGAAAGATTGAGGAATCGACACACAAAATATGTACAATTAAAACATTGTTTTTGGCTTTGACATTTGTTACTTTTGCTTCTCTTTGATAATACAACTCAATGTGAGGTTTCATCTCCAAGCGCCCAACGCTCAAACGATACAAGCAAAGGGTTTTCTTCCGATGTGTCGTATTTATCACGGCTCAACTACACGAATTTTAATGACTACGACACGACACAACCAGACGAATGGAAAATATGCATTATAATGATCTCGAAAAAAGCATACTAGAGCCTAACAAAAGTCCAACCTTTACCACATAGTGTGGGCACGGCATACACTTTTCCGTATGTTCATCTCATTCCTGATGCTACTTCTCATCTTGTCAATAGTACATATAGCCAACCAAGCTTTTAACGAGAAGCACAAATTATATCAAGAACAAAAAGAAGAAAAAGGTAGTATGAAAAAGGGAATCAATAATTAAAAAGAAAAAAGAATCGAGGAACCGGACTCAGCAACCAGGATAAACATGAACCAAGGAAAACAGCACTGGAATCAAGCTGCAGCAAAGAATGTCGAGGAGAGGGAAAACAAAGGAACAAAAAAACTAAAACGAAGAAAAGACAAAGGAACGCGGTGGGTTGGTATTGTATCGGACATGACGGTACTGCAAGACATTTGGTTGGTCGTGGTGAAGAGAGCTGCCAGAGGTATTGGGAGAGTGGAGTGGAGCAATGAGGAAGGAAAGACGCATGGTTTAACGAAGAGAGAAACCCTTCCGCTTGCCTTCCTTCTCTAGTGGCCGGCCGCTTTCGAGGCGCGACTTCTTCTCTTCCAGCTCCACACGCTGGCGTTCCAGCTGTTCCTTCATCTCGCGATGACGAGCATACAGCTCTTCTTCCGACTGCTTGAGCTTGCTTTCCTTTTCTGAGACCTTCTGCTGGAAAACCATCTTCATTTCGGCCTCCATCTTGGCAAGCTTCTGCTCGTGCAGGGCACGCTCCTCCTCCTGCTTGACAGCAGGGTTGACCTCCTTGAACACGCTGGGGTCCTGAGAAACACCCATAGCAAGCAGCTTGTCGGTACGGTAGTTTTCGTACAGGAGGTTATTGGTGTGCTCCTTGAGCTCCTCCATGTGGGTGCGAATCAGCATCTGGCGAAGCTTGACAAAGTCGCAGTGCTCCTCATTGTCGACCTCGATAATACCCCAGGGGTAACGGCGACCACGAACCTTGCGGCCATCGGCAACAGTGATTTCGTTAGTAGCACCGACAACAGCAAACGGCACCTTGGACATGATCTCATTGTTCTCAGCAATGGTCTCCTCGTCGTCGAGCTCGTAGCGAGGGCCCTCGAAGATCTGGATACCGTGGTACTTAATGTCGGCCAGAATCTAGACAGAGGGTCAGCAAACCGGAAAAATATTTTTCTTTAGACAAAGATCAAGCAACTTACACGAGACTTAAAGGCCAGAATTTCCTCATCAGTCAGAGTATCGGCCTTGGCAATGACGGGAATCAGGTTGACCTTGGTGTGAAGGCGGCGCATGACTTCAATATCAAGAGGCTTCAGAGAGTGGCCGGTGGGATGGATGAAGAAAACGCAGGCGTGGATGCGGTTGTCAACGATGTTCATGCGGTTAACCTTGTTCTCGGCGTCCAAATAGGCATCGAAGCGCTGCTCAATGTTTTCAACAATAGGGCGCCACGACTCATCGTTATTAACGAAGTCTCCAAAGCCGGGGGTGTCGACGACAGTCAGACGCAGACGCACACCAGCTTCTTCAATGTCTGCACTGATAGACTGGATAGTAACAGTCTTGGGGATAATGTCCATGCTGGGGCTCTTGGCCTCCTTGGGAGGGTAGAGAGAAGTGTTGAACAGAGTGTTGACCAGGGTTGACTTGCCCAAACCAGATTCACCTGCAGAAATCTAGTTAGAAGGGATAGGCAGAGTTTTGGAAGGATGCAAGAACTTACCAACAACCATGACATTGAAGTTGAAGCCTTTGCGCACACTTTTCCGGTGCCACTGGTTGGGCAGGTTGGCAAAACCAACATAGCCCGTCAGCTTACGGCGAACGACATTCTGGGGATCAACAGCGGCCACGGGTGCCGGCGAAGGCGAGGCAGAGGGAGCAGTAGAAGCTATGACATCAAGAAGTTAGCAACCAAATCTTCAGCCAAAGATGTCAATGGTATTTCAGGCATTCATCAAGCGTAGAAGCAGCAGAGAAAGAAGCGGCAAGCAGCAAGCAGCATCTGTTATTTTATCGTGTGAAGGTGTGCGACCTGGCCAGGCAGAAATCTCGGAGTACACACCACTCGAATCACGTTGATGTTTGGGGACCGGTGACCATTTTGCGCCGTCTAACTCCGCCTGTGCCGAGCCTTCGCTGGGGACGCGACTAGAGTGGGCCTTCTGGGACCTAGACTCGCCGTCCATTTCTCTTGTGGAATGGTGCGTTGATGCATCATAGATATCCGAGGCAAGGCCTAAATGGTCACCACCCCGGGCAAGCTTTCCGTCATTGTCCAAGAGAGCGGCGGACCCACTCGCAGAATCTGCAGACGATCCGGAGGCCAAAGAGCTTCCGTTGGCATGCACTGAAGGGGCACTCTTTTGGGATTTGAGATCTTCGTGGGACACCATAGGCAACGGGGTTTCGGCTGGCAACGTGGCAGCCATGATATTGGGACTCTGGTCAGGCTAGTGTAGGGTTTCCGGATCGATGGCACAATGAGCAATTACAGGTGTGGAGTTGTCGAGTATCAACGATTGGAAGTAGCGGTGCAAGGGCAAAGACATGGGCGTGATCATGTCAAGATCGACGGGCCATAAAAGAAAAAAGAAAGTTTGAAAGAGAAGGTGAGCCAGAGGCAGTAAATGCCGGCCACAACAATACACAATATGAGCTTAAGACAAAACAGAAGCAATCATGGTGCGACAGGAAACGGCAGGTGGAGATGGACGCTTGTGTTCTTGCCGTTACTTGCGTTACTTGTGTTTGTACGCGTGCCTGCCATGATTGGGTGGTTGGTTGGCTGCAATGTTTGGCGAGGTAATTGCCATTGCCAATTGGCTACTGCTGCTATTTGTTGCTACTGCTAGTCTTGATGCTGCTGATGCTGATGCCTCTTTCTTTGCTTGCGACGTTCTCGTCTTGTGTAGCAGCAGGTCGCAAAAGGGGCAACGAGCTTCTCCACGACCCAGGCCCCACAAGACCGCCACAGTTGCGTGTCTGTGGCGTTTTTGACATTCACGATGACGGCTTACCCATTTTGAAAGAAGAAGTAGTTGAATATTAAAGAGCGTGTTGATCTGTGAGGGAACTGAGATGGTTAGAAAATGGGTGTTGTGGACTTCGGACCGAGTGGTGTGTTTCTCCAGGGAGCAGAAGCTCAAGGACATGCCGCATGAAAAAGGGGGGATGCAGCAAGTGCAGCGTCTACGACTCCACGCACATTTGCCTCCTCGCTCCTGTGCTTGCACGCGTCTGTCGCGAAGGGCTCCTGGGCAGAACTTTAGGGAGGCCTTCGATCGAAGCTCCAGCCACAATGGTTGAAGAGGCAACAGTGCAAAACGGAATTGGCTAAGGAGAGATCGTGCCGTAGTTTCCCCAATGAGATAGACATGAATAGCGTTTGCAGCTTGTGTGGAGATGGGACAATTCGGGGGGGGGAGGCTACTCACCAAAGAGAAGTTGCGTGGCTCGAACTGGGAGACGGCTTGTGATTGGTCGCAATCGAAGGACAACAATCCGAAGAGAAGAAAAAGAAAAGAGGCACAAACGAGCGGAGCAGAAGAACTTGAAAGGAAGAAGAAAAATTATAAAAAGAATTAACTTGGTTTGGCTAAGGGCTCAGAGGACAACCAACAAACCGAAAGAGAAAGGACGGGAAAGGGACAGAGAAGAAGCGCAGCAGGCAGGAGAGAAAAAGAAGGGGGAGGAAAAGGGAAGGAAAGGAAAATAAGGCCTGGTGATACCAATGTAGGAAAAGAAGTGAAACGTAAATGGGCTACGTAGAAGTACAATGTACACAGTGGATTAGGCGGATAGGTGGAAACAAGTGGAAACAATATAAAATAAGAAGACGGGCCAGGGAGGAACTAGGGCAACAACTCTTAGGAGGTGTAGATGTCCTCAAGAAGCAAGTGAGCCACAAAGCCAGAGTCGTACTAAAGCCCCAGCCAGCGCTGTACACGAGCCCCTCCCCCCAGATCTCATCTATGCCCCCGTCTTCTACGTGCTGCAGTCACGTACAAGTGTATGTTCATGCATGGGTACAGTGCCTCCATCCATTTGATACTCCCCATCGCCAAATCACCCACCCAGCCCATGTTCGCAGTTTAACGGGGTAACCACATCAAGGAGGGAGGAGCAAGCACTAATCCAAGTTTCACTACCTGACCTGTGCAATTACGAGCTGGAGAGGAGAGGCAAGATGAGGGAAGGCAACAAGGCGCTGGCGACTGCGTCCATTAACGGCAGGTGCTTTGGTGTGTGGTTTAGTGCGCCACCACCTCTCCAGCCCTAATAAATAGCGAGTACAAGCCCTGAGCAGGTTTAATTTGGTTTAATTCTGACTGTTTTGCTCCCCTATCTCATTCCCATGGTAGCGCTTTTTTGTAGGCCACGAAGAAATTGGCACTTTTAGCGTATTGGTCCAGGCTTTTGGCATGTTCAGAGCTTCCAGCCCCGGTGGGGAAGAAGCCCTCTTTGGCTTCCCCTCTAAAATGAACCCTTCAAGAGTTTTCTTTTCTCCCTTTTCATCCTCTCTCACAAAGCAAGCAGAAAGCGCAGAAAGCACAAGAAAAGAGACAAAAAGGGGGCATTTATTCCTGGCGCTAGTCCGAGAGTGGACATAGCGCCAAATCCGCTTCATTATAGTCAGGGGATGTTCTGTATACTGAAAGCCTTTGTCAAGGTTTCTGGTCCCTGAATTCAATGTTGTGCCGGGGTTTCCAAGATCATCTTTAGGGGGCAATCAGAAGTGAAGAGAAGAGCCGCGCCGATCTCAAGGAGGGGGAGATGAGAGTGAGAACGAAGTGCTTGAGGCTTTCATCGTCGCCAGAGCGAAGAGAGACCGAGAGAGTGTGCAAGACCGGATAGCGGCAGTCGTGGACGGGCTTCTGCACGTGCCTGTACACAACCATCCACACGCCTACACGCAGTCATGAAATGGCTGTTCTGCACAGGTGGCCAGTTGAAGAAGAGAAAATACTATGCTGGTGTGTGGTGCTATAGTACGACTCCTTTTGTTTGTCTCCCACCGGTCGGCCAGGCAACCTGAGCTCTTTGTCAAACCCCTGTATAGGGTTAGTTTGCAGGCCCAGTGCAGTGGTGCTCCAGCACGTGAGCGTTAGGGTTCGTGTGGCCATCCAACCCTAACACACCATAGCCAGAACAGGGAAAAACACTGCCAAAAGTGGGCGAACAAAGCGACAAGCATCGCAGGCCACTGGTCATCACGAGTGGCACGTTAGGTGCTGCAAGCTCGCGGCGCTTTATTAAGGTTAACTAAGCTTGATACGAGCCCATTTTACTAGGGCATCGATTGCTCGTTAGTGGCTCATTGTTCAGGTCCACCAGTGATAGTGGGTACTTGGCCTTTCACTGCAAAGCGGGCTGCTGCCGAAGTACCCCCTAGCACAGTCAGACAGTCCCCTGGTACTTACCATGTCAACTCAACGCCATGTTGCCTGATGCGGTGCTTCGAACGAGGCCAAGTTGCCATTTCACCTCCCAATCGACCAGAAATGTGAAACTTTATTGTCCTCTAATTTGTTCATCTTGCGATTGTAGCTTTTCTTCGTTAATACATTCTTGGTTTTATGCTATCTTAATTTGCTATTTCTTTATTTATTCTGTTTAATTAATGGCTTTGCCTCCACCCCCTCCAACATGCCACGAGTCTCGCCCTTAGTCCGCCGAGCACTGCGTACTCGTCGACTACAGCCACTGGCTGCACGCCCATATGCGCCTGCCAGCCTTAGGCTGTATAGTGGCAGAGAGGGCGCCGGAAGTGCTGCAGGCAGGAGACGCAGCCAGAAGACGTTGCCGGGGTCCTTCTACCGGGAGCTGTTTACGTCATCGAAGGCTCTGGGATCACCGCAATCTTCTCAGGCCCACCGTTCAACACCAACGTCGACTACTGCTGTGGTCACGTCGGCGCTTTTGTTCATTTGGATGCTATATCCTACAGATGAGTTCGACCAGCTAAAGCCATCGGCTGGCTCCTCGGCTCCGACTGAGTCAGCCTCGGAAGGGCCGGGGCTTCCACTCCCGTCTTTGCCGCTGGATACAGCATGGGCCAACTTTGCCAGCAACTTCGAGGCCTTTTCTGACTCCATGGATATCGAGTGGACGCTTTTGACAGACAAAATCGTCGACTTGATTCTCCCTGAGTGGTCGCGGATCGTGCCGGCCTATTTCCGGAAGTTGCAGAGGGAGCTTTCAATGGCCCCAGGCTCGCTTGCCGATGAAATATGGACCGATGCCCATGACGCAATCATCAACCCGGAAATCCGCTATGCTGCAAAAGTGCGCGTCTCTAATGAGCTATGTGAAGAGGAAAGGGAGTTTGTCTCCCGTAGGCGTAAAATGGCCGCTGTGGCTTTGGCCCGCTATCTGGACCTGGAGGAAACGGACGTTCACCCCGATGATGTTCCTACAATTGCCATGTGTGGGTCTGGGGGCGGTCTCCGGGCTCTGGTGGCTGGGGCTGGATCTTTGCTGGCTGCTGAGAAGGACGGTCTTCTGGACTGTGTCATGTACACAGCCGGCGTCAGTGGCTCGTGCTGGCTACAGGCTATATTCAACTCATCGCTGTCCAGCGGCAAAGCCAACAAAGTCCTCGACCATCTCAAGGCCCGGCTTGGCGTGCACATTGCATATCCGCCTGTAGCCTTGGATGCCATCAGCTCAGCCCCTACCAACAAGTATCTCTTAGAAGGCCTCGTTGAGAAGCTGAAGGGGGACCCTAACGCCCAGTTTGGCCTTGTTGACATATACGGCATTCTATTGTCTTCTCGGCTTCTTGTACCAAAGAGCCATCTTGGAATCAATCAGGAAAACTTTAAAATGTCCAACCAGCAAAAGTACATTCGCTACGGCCAGGCGCCAATGCCCATCTACACTGCCGTCCGCCATGAGATCCCTAAATTAGACGACAATAACGGTAACCGGGCGTCAACCGAGCATGAAAAAGATGTCGCCAAGAAGGAGGCCTGGTTCCAATGGTTCGAAATAACACCGTACGAGTTCTTCTGTGAAGAGTTCTCAGCTGGCATCCCTACTTGGGCTCTTGGCCGCCGTTTCAACAAGGGCCTTGACGTGCCCCAAGAGGACGGATTCCATCTGCCGGAAATCCGCATGCCATTGCTCATGGGCGTCTTTGGATCTGCCTTTTGCGCTACGCTCAACCACTACTACCGCGAAATCCAGCCAATCATGCGTAGCATCAGCGGCTTTACTGCTCTTGACCAAATTGTCACAGGGCGTAGTGATGATTTGAGCAAGGTCCATCCGATTGAGCCGGCAACTCTGCCAAACTTTGTCTATGGCATGCACGGTCAACTGGCCAAGACAACGCCAGGGAATATATTGAACAGCGAGTACATACAGCTAATGGATGCCGGGATGTCCAACAATCTCCCTATATATCCGTTGCTACGGCCGGGCCGTGATGTCGAGGTCATTATCGCCTTTGACAACTCAGCTGACATCAAGAACGACAATTGGCTGGCTGTCGCCGACGGCTATGCTCGCCAGCGTAAAATACGCGGCTGGCCAGCCGGCATTGGCTGGCCCAAGGGCGTAGCACCCGAGGAGGCTGGCGAGCAGATTGAGAAGGCTGGAGACAGATCGCCGGCTGAGGCTAGGAGTGCGATAGACAAGGCCCAAGAGCAAGACATGGCCCGTAGAAGCAACATGAAATCTAGCGACATTGCAAAGGAACATGGCCTTGGATACTGCACAGTGTGGGTTGGGCAGACATCTGAGACTAACACAAGAAGCAGTGGCGATGTTCCGCCCCCCAAAGCCATAACTGACTTTACGGAGAGCGGTGTATCCTGGAAAACGGCCGGCATAGCCGTGGTATACCTGCCATTGCTGGCTAATGGGAAAGTGCCCGGTGTCGACCCGCGCATGTCAGACTATCTCAGTACATGGAACTTTGTGTACACACCAGAGCAGGTTGACAGTGTGGCAGCACTAGCCCAGGCAAACTATTCTGAGGGGAAACAGCAGCTGCGTGCATGTATTCGCGCGGTCTATGAGCGCAAGAAGAAGGTAAGAGAGGACAAGGTCAAGGCAGTGAAGAGCGAGAAGCTGAGGCGTCAGCTCAGAAAGGGCATAGTGAACAAGCTGGGGGAGGGCGATCATTTTAGCTAGTCCCCATAAGCCTCAAGCATGATTTGCAACGGAGCGACCTTGGTGTTTACATTTGACTTGGCCAATGGCTATAGAGTATGATTTAATCTAGTTATTTTTTTTGGAGTTTAGAGGGAAGGGAGATGGTTGATTGGGTTGTCAGCGTTAGCTTGCTAGAATTCACGTTGCTTTGTATACACAAAGTGTTTATAAAGACAGTCAGTTATTTTGTTATGTAGGGATGTGACCGCAATGAAAAAGCTGTGAGACCGATATACAATGGAAACTGTGCTGTTGTAAGCCTATAACTAATGATGATACACAACTTGCAATTCTAAAGCTACCAGCAGCCTATCTTCCTCTACAACATCTAGTTTTTATGTACAGCAATACCCGCTTCTTACGCCATCTCCTTGGCCATCTCATCCTTGATTCTTGTTACAGTGCCCGCCCCGTTGTACACCATTGTTGTGTAGACCATGGCCACGCTTGCACCAGCTTGTAGAGTCTCCAGCGCTTGTTTGCCGTTAGCGATGCCTCCTGTCGCAAACAAGGTCATTCTGTCTTTGTTGCTGCCGACCATCTGCTCATCAAACATCTTGCGGTACCGGCTGACTAGATCTAATGTACGGGGGAACATTTCTGGACCCGAGTAGCCGCCAGTCTCCTGCAGAGCGCGCTGTTCTCGACCTGTTAAGGGCACGCTCTGTGCAACAAGACCGGCACGGCGGCTTGTTGTGTTGCCAACAATTACACCATCAACGCCGCTGGCCATGACTGCCTGCACAATACCGCCCATTTGCGCTGCCTCGTCCTCGTCCGGAGATACCTTGACCATAACGCGTGGCCGGGTGCGGCGTTGCGTCTTGTTGGCCTCCTCGACTACTGCTGAGAGCAAGCGTGTCAGTGGCTCAACAGCCTGCAGGTCACGTAGGCCTGGGGTATTAGGGCTGCTGACATTGACAACAAGCACGTCAGCATACGGAGCCAGCCGCTTCACGCAGTAGACGTAGTCGCGGGCTACCGCCTCCACGTCTGTCTGGTCTGTGGCTTTGTTCTTGGCGACTTGTACCAACAGCAGCTTGCCGGCACGCAGGCTGCCAGGCGGCACAGATGCATCAGCACCGTCAACTGCGACAGCCTCATTGAGGACATCCTCTTCGGAGACACCATGGCTGATGGCGTAGCGTAGCACTCGCTCACGGAGCTTGCGTGCCATGGCATCAGCGCCGTGCGAGTTCAGGCCGTAGCGGTTGACTAGCCCTTCAAGCACGGGGACGCGGAATAGCCGCGGGCGGTCGTTGCCAGGCTGTGCCAGTGGCGTGCAGCCGCCGACCTCAACGATTCCTGCTCCCAAATCAAACAGAACATCGGGGATGTCAGCGTGCTTGTCGAGACCGGCACTGACGCCGATGGGGTTGGACAGCGGGTTGCCAAACACACTCGTGGCTAGGGCAGGGTTCTCAGGCGTCCGTTCGCGGGGATGAAGGCCAGCACTGTATAGAGACTCAAGCAAGGCAGTGCTAACATGATGTGCGTCCTCAGCATCAGGGAAGATGGTGCGAAGCAATGGGGGGACAACGTAGCGGTGCACCGATGCACGGCTATCGGTGCCGTAAATATAGGCTGCGGAGCCGATGATGGCAAGTCCAGCCGTGTAGGCAGTCAGCTTGAAACCAGAGCCACCAGATTTTCTGGGGCTGGCGGTCGAGATATAACGACGGCTGGCAGCACGGAACTGCTCAGGGAGAGCTCGACGGGATTGGGCGAAGAGAGGAGTCATCATGGGCAGGAGACACGTGGATATGATCCGCAAACCAAAGACAGAAGTAGAAAGACAGAAAACGCTGGAAAAACACTCTCTAAACACCAAGAAATGACTGGTCAATGGGCTGAAGGCTGGATTGTGGACGGCTACTCAAGTCAAGACAAGGGCACAAATAATTGGCCGATAATGATGATGATGGTTGGTGATGAGATCTGGCAGCTGGCAAAGCTGTCAACGGGCTGCCAAGTGGGGCCGAGAAACTAACCGTTTGTGGGACCTGGCTGTTGTATGCTTGATAGAAGGCATGTGACAGGCCGACACTCTGACATTGAGGTCGGGTCAATGTGTGTGTCAATTATGTGAGAAGCTTCAAGACGGACAATTGCTTCCATTGGTTGGCCGTGATGTCGGCAACGTGATGGTTCTGACTTGGGTATAAGGTGTCTCATCCTGAGCATACTATATATATACTACACGGTAGCCCTAGGCCTTCCCTTTTGGTTGGCACTATTTGGACGCGATCAAGACATAGGCACGGTATTTAATGCTCTTAAAAAATTACACCGGAACTGGGGAATATCCTCGGCAGTGTCTGTAGTTGTGGGTTTGTATTCTGTACATGTGTGTGGCTTGGCAGTTCTGGTGCCATTAGCGTTGCTGTCGTCTTGGATTGCTATAAATGGGCTCGGGTAAGAGTAGCCTGCAGTCGCAATGGACCCAGACAGCGGGCGCAGAGACTGATTTGTCCCCTAGTCCTTCTTGGGCGCCACCACCGCGGCCGCTTTGTCCTCAGCATCCCATTCTTTCAACTGTCTGGTCCAGCTGTCGGGAGGAAGAACAGAGAGCAGTTAGCGCAAATCTCCACGAAGGGAATGCTACAAGATCGACTCACTATCTGCTGGGGTAGAACCGGTCGGGCTCAGGCTTCTTGAAACGGATCTCACGCTCGGCGCTCACGTTCCAGACAATCGCCACGGTGCCGAGAATTATGGCCCCCATAATGGCAGTGTTAGCCCTCCAGTTAGCCGGTTGGCAGTACCAGCCGCCAGCAGGCGACCAGACATGCTTGGGATAGCTGCGATTAGAATTGTTAGGGCGAGCTGCGGTCGAGTTGAGACGGGTCGCGGAAGCAGGCGGCCTAGAGCTTCGAGTTGGGTGTGGATTACTCACGGAACTTTTCCTCCACCGCCCTGAGACTTGGTTAGCAGATGTGTAGTACGGGCGCTTAAGAGATGCTCACCATTGTGACAGATGTAATATATGGGAAAAAATGGGTTGTGCTTGAGAGGTTATTTGACTCTGGACGAGTTTGGGGGGACTTGGTTTGTGATGGTTGCCGGGATGCCAGAGCTAATTGATGGCAGCGACGGCTAATAACCGGCTAATTCAGACAGTTCTCAGCTCCACCAAATTGTCAGCCTTGATTGGGCTATATGGCGCAAGGCTTGAGCGTTTTTGGGGGGGGGGGGGGAGGACGGTGCTGGGTTTGTCTAAACGTTTAGGTGCAACTTTTTTTTGGGTCCAATAGAGGCGAACGCCTTAGAGATGTACTGTGAATTTTTCTCTTGATTTTGGAGACATCACGACAAAGATCGACCTGCACGGAAGAAGATACGAGGAAAGAAAGGGGAGCCTTGCCTGATTTCCTTATTTTTATTAATTTAATATACTCTTCTTTGGTGCCCAAGGCTAAGACGGAGGCAACGGCTTGCACAGTCAAAGAAAAAAGAAACATTTCTTTTTTTATAAGAGATCTTCCCTCCACAAGTCGACAACCTATCGTTCTTGTCCCTGTTGTGCTTCTCTCGCCGTCAAACATGATGAAGCGGTTAAGAGTCCGGCAATTGGCTGGCCAATTGGCTTCGGTTGCTCCTAGTCCTGCTGTTCGGTGCATGGCCTCTGAGGTTATTTCGCAGCATGTCCGGTTCCAGTCATCAACGACGCCCCCCCCCGCCGACGACTCTGCCCCTCTCCATGCTCCTGTCTCTGCTCCTACGACTGCTGCCGACCCCGTTTCTGTCTCTGAGGCTAATACTGCATCCCAAGCCACTCTGCCGTCGTTTGAAGATATCCGCCCTGTCATTGGCGCTAATGCTGGAGGTGTCTCGCCCGATGCTACCAGCCCATACCCGTCCCCTCCGCCCAGCGCAGCCTTGAAATCGGCAAAGCTACACGCTCTCCATGCTCGTCTTGGTCTTTCGGAGAAATTTCCCATCAATACCCTGGCCCGCGCCCTGGTCGATCCCTCAGCCGACGAAAACCCAAAGTTCAACAACGTCAACCTTGCCTATCTTGGCAGTACCATTATCAATTACCATCTATCCGAGTTTCTGGTCTGCAAATACCCGCGTCTGCCTATGCTAGTATTATATGAGGCCATACGTGGCTATTCAGGCTCCGAGGCCCTCTCAATGGTCGCTCGCCAATGGGGTGTAGAGAGTGCCTCAGAGCCCGGTGGTGAAGTCGATCCTGGTCTGCTGCAATTCTCGACAGATCCAGCCAAGGGCATCAAGCAACGCGTCTGGGGCCATGTGCGTAAGGAGGCTGCCTATGCGGAAAAGTACAATTGGCGTCGCAGTGTCAGTAGTAGAACAGTCTTGGATGACGCCTTTGGTGATGCCTTGTCTTCTAAAAAGTCCGAAGCCACCCCTGCGGTCTCGGAGGCTGGCAAACTGCCCTCGGAGATTGTAAAGGAACAGCGCCAGAGATGGATGCGCGCTCGTGCCGAGGCCATGTCTGGCTTTGTGCAGGCCCTAGTGGGAGGTATCTACATCCACCGCGGCCGTGAGGCTGCCAAGACCTTTGTGCGCAGCCACCTGCTATCACGCACACTGCCTGTTGAAAAGATGTTTGCTTTCCGCCTGCCCACCATGGAGTTAACGAAGCTGTGCGCTCGCGAGGGCTTTGAGCCGCCGGTGGCGCGCATGGAAAGTGAGACCGGTCGTTTGTCCAGGACACCTGTCTTTGTTGTTGGTATCTACAGTGGCACCGACAAGTTGGGTGAGGGTATTGGCTCAAGCCAAGATGAGGCTCGGCAAAAGGCTGCCATGAACGCCCTCAAGGCATGGTATCTGTACAGCCCAGGAGAGAATGTCCGCGTACCCAGCGACATGTACAGCAAGAGCTCAGGCCCATGGGCGGCCCCGTACATTGACATCGGTGAGATTGTGTAAGAGGGAAGCAAGTTCACCATTGCTGGGGAAGGGGAGGCGAGGTGGTATTCAAAGCGAGCCAGTCAATGGTACTTGGCAAATGCATAGACGCTGCTGTGAAATGGAAAGGCTTCTTGGAGGCTAGGGTGAAGAAGAGTAAGGGGGGCGAAGAGAGGAGAATCATCCTGTACGATTAAAGAAGCTTATAGAATGGCTTCATGTAGAATTAGCGACAATTAGCACACAACTACCTGCACAATAACACAAAAAATGCTGATGACACGTGATACAGCGACATAGGTGAAAAAGAACTCTCAATCAAAAGAAGGGCCTCGACTCGGACTAAACTGCAAGAGACGGATGGCCCTTTTGAAACATATGCTGTTGTACTAGATACACTTTGCTATACTAGAAACCGCTATGATAAATTCTCATAGGTGTTCTGTTCTTTCAGTCTGGCAAGGGCTATAGCTCGCCAGCGCTGTAGTTATCCTCGGCGACAAACCTGCGGTTCGCGGGACCAAAGAAGTCCTTTGCGACCTTTACAATCTCACTTTCGGGGATTTGCATGTGGTCACCAGGTACAGAGCGGAACTTCAGGCCGCCCTTTCTGTCCAGCTCTCGAAGTCCAATCCAGTCTTCTGTGTAAATATCTCGAGCGCGCAATGGCACATTTTCACCGTCATTGACCTCCTCGAACCAGGAAGTCTCCTTTGGGATTAGAATTGTGTCA
The DNA here is from genome assembly GCA_038407015.1 of Ceratocystis ficicola. Taxonomy (NCBI): domain Eukaryota; kingdom Fungi; phylum Ascomycota; class Sordariomycetes; order Microascales; family Ceratocystidaceae; genus Ceratocystis; species Ceratocystis ficicola. The sequence continues at coordinate 77,176 of JAZBQP010000025.1, read as the reverse complement.
TTGTCAAACATGTACAGGGCGAGGTTAGTTAGCGATGCTAGGTTTTCTTGATACAAGGGATTCTTTTCCTCGCGCTCGTTGTTGATATCGGCCAAGAAATTCGACGATTCCAAGTATCTATCATAGTCCTTAGGGTCGCGAAAATACTGGGCTGGTACTAGTCGCGACTGTACAAAGTTTGACCACGTATTGAAGCGCAGTAGAGCCATCGCTCCCTTGCAGACTAGATCAGCGTGTCCGCAGTCACGGAAACGGGTGATGCCATTGTGCGGCGATCCGAAGGTTACAAGACTGCGTATGGGAGGACTGTTGCAACGCTCAATATAGCCACGAAGGAATGTCCCGCCCTGGGAGAAGCCGAGTGCATCGATAGCGGGCGCAGTCGAGATGATGGGGTGGCTGGCAAGCGCTTCGCATACTTGCTCTATCTGTGCGCTGACGTTACCGAGGAAAGTAGCCGATCGGTCTTCGTTGCCGTCAGCACCAAGCTGGACAAAGTACACGAAGGTGCCGGGGTTGACGCTGTCGATGAGCTCGCCAACACTTTGAAGACCTTTGGCATTGTAGGCGTCGCCCAGACCTGTAGAAACACGCGGTTGCTATGTTAGTAAAGCAGTTGTTTGGGGTTTCTGATGAGGAGGAAAGCTGTACCATGCCAGATCACAACCGGGAGGGGGGTATCATCATCGCTTCTGTCTACCAAAGCTCTGACGCGTGTCGCCGAGGCTACACTGGAGGTCCATAACGCATAAATAGCGCCAGAGATGACAAACCGAGAGCGCATATCTAGTGACACCTGTACGCAAAGAGATGGTAAATAATGAGAATAAATAGATGTCTTGATTATTATAACAAGGAAACAATACTTGAAGCTCGTTTCTAGCTTCACTAGCAGAGGACGATACCAGAGGCTGTCCACGAAACGTCATTGGGACGAATAAACAGCTGATTTACATGTGTGGCGTAAGGTTGATTGTGGCGCGTGAATGTGGATTTTGGCTGTGCTACAAAGCGCCAACCAACTCAGAACCCATGACCCTAACTAAAAAAAAGGATGAAAACAATCTTGCTTTGGAGCTTTGATGCGTGCTGCAGTTGGATTGACATCTCAGACGAGCTGTATTTCCTATCTTCTTTCTTTTCATATAAGCTTCAGGCACAAATGCCACTCAATTAAGCACAACCTACTGCGACATATCCGAACCTTCAGTGTTTAAAATTCATTCTATCCGCTATTTCTTGGACACCTTCGAAATGCCACCACATGGCCCCCGCACCAGCACCAAACCCGTCCCTACAGGCCCCAATGCCGTAAACTACAATGGAACTGCTGGTGGTGGCCGGAACAACCGTAGCTTTGGCGGCGGCAATCATGCGCCATCATCTCGACCTAGTCTGAGCAACCCACGCTCACAGAACAAATCCCATGGCCCCAATTCAAACTCGAACGGCAGCCGGTCGCAGTCGCAACTCCAGCACCAAAATTCCCACATGCATACTCCCGAGCCTGACGTACGGACGGTAATAGGCGACGCTGAGTCGTTCAAAGGGCCAATACCAGATCGCAATGTGGTTCCGACGCAGTATTTGCTGCAGCAGCATGTGCAAAAGCAGGCGCGAGAGGCGGCAGACCGGGCGCATAATGAGGAGACACTCAAGATACAGGGCATACAAGTGATAGACAAAGTTAGGCTGGCGCTGCAATTGTGAGTATTGGATAGCCTCTTTAGGTTCTGGCAACACATACCGGCTCCATACTCCGCTTGCTAACAATGAAATTGCACCTCTGAAGGCCTGTCCGAACATTTGACACTGCAGCATGCTATTTCCACCGATCCCGACTCACTTCCCCAGAACACAACTATCATGATGTGGCTTTGGCTGCATTGTTCGTTGCATGCAAGGTTGAGGATACGATGAAGAAGTCACGAGACATTCTATGCGCTGCGCACAACCTGAAGTCACCCGACCACCCCATAACACCAGACGACAAGGTGAGTGTTGGGAGTTGCAGGTATTAACATGCTGAAATGCTGACATGCGGGTAGTCCCTGGAAAGGCCATCGATGAACATCATCTCCCTCGAACGAACGATCCTGGAAACCGTGGGCTTCAATTTTCGCGTGCGGCATCCCCAGAAACATTTGGCGAAAGTGTGCCACTCCCTCGGTTTGGGCGACCCTCGCCAAGAATTTTATGTTACTGCATATCACATGCTCATGGACATGTACAAGACGCTTGTCCCGATTAAGCAAGGCACATATGTCATGGTGCTTGCCACTCTAGAACTCACTACACTTGTTACGGGCCAATACATCACCGATATTAAGGAAGCCGACCTGTCCAGGTTCCAGATACGGCGGGCAGATGTAGTTGAGACCATGCTTGACATGCTCGACCTGTATACACAACACCACAAGATGACGCTGTTGGGGGCAGAGTTTGGGCTGGACCAGTTTCTCGCCATCAAAATCCAAATCAACGAGGAGGTTGACGCCAATCCCGAGCTAGACCGATACGCGTCACGATGCAGCGTCTGCGACAAAGACACAAACCTGGCTACCGCGGCTATATTTGCGGCAACGACACCGCCGCTTTCAGGGCCGCGCAATAGTGCTGGAAACACAGGGGAAGGGACAATACGCTTTTTGTTTTCTGCCGAAAACTCTAAACTTGAGGAGGCCGAGGTCGACAAGTACACACGCGACGAATATGACGAGTACGAAGAAGAGGTAGAGGAGCCTATTGCCGAGTTTAACGATGGTGGCAGTGGCAGTGGCGGAGGCGGAGGCGGAGGCGGAGGTGGAGGCGGTGGCGGTAACCGAGCTCCTGGGGGTGGAGGTGGTGGGGGTCGTCGGAACCGAGACCGACAGAGACATGGGCCTGGGCATGGTCACGGACCTCCATCAGGGCCACCAGGACAGGACCCATACTGGCACCCGTATCCCAAGGATCGTGGCCGGAGGGGACGCAAGATGCATTGAAACGCAGCACAAATTAGGATGAAGTATTTGAGAAGAATTATGTGCAATAATACAATCTTTACCCGGTAGATAAGAGGCTATCTATCCCCAACAGCTAGAGAATCTTCTCTTAACCCATTGTAGCGGTGGTATGCGTAAACATTGACGTACACGGTCTGGATGGGAAACAGGAGAGTGCGAGACGGAGTTAGTGTCTATGGCTAGTGCAAAAGCTCATCATCAAGCTTAGCTTTGACTATTCGCGGGGTGACCATGATAGCTGAGCTGTCTCCACTATTAATCCAAACACAACCATTAGTAGACAAATTCTTGATTCGCTTTGGCTTAGCCTAGATGAGAGCGAGGGAGGGACGGGACGGACGCTTGGTTTTGCTTTTATCAAGGGAGGAGAGAAGGGAGAAGGCGAACCTGCAAACAGCAAGTTTTACTTAAGGCTTTACTGCCTATAACCACGGAGCACGTAGCTGGTGTTGTGGAGTGCCCACCCAGTGTTGACCCGCTGGAACTGAGCGTTGAGATACTTTTGACCAAGCCCCACGCTGAAGTCGGCAAGGACCATCCTATCGCTTATGTCTCTGTCCAGCAGAGCTCAACTACTTCCGGGGCATTCCAAGGAAACCAGCACAGAAGGCACAAGAGATGCTGTGCTAGTAAAGGGCTTTTCATGGGTTTCCTACAGCATGGCATGGTACGTTTATAGGCGGGCTTCACGGTGAGTGAGCGTTTGTTGGTTATGTGCAATTTTGTTGGCTTCGCTCCTCGGTCGTGCAGTTGCCAGTTGCGGGCTTCCTTCCATTTTTCCCCTCCCACTGTTTGTCTTTTGTTTGCCGTGGATGTTGGCCATCACTTGCAGTAAATTTCAGGCTTCTATTTTTTCATCTCTTTTCCTCTTCTGATTTTCCACTTGATACTTGTCTGCTTTTCCATCCACAAAACGACATCCGTCATTTTAGTTTTTTTCCTTGGCCCTGTCAATACCTTTTTTCTTTCTTTCTTCTGGCCTTCTTTTTTGGGCAGCAAAGCTTATTTTCTGGTCTGACTTCACCCACCCACATATAGCATCATTTTCATCGGCCTTCTTTGCTACGTTACGTACAACGATCTCTGCCTCATCATCACCAACCCTCTCCCTGCTTTTGTTACCTTTACTATAAGAAACTTGTATCATGGCTCCTCCCGCGTCGGCACAAAAGCCTCTGGCTGAGCGTTTTCAGGAGCTAGCCAAGACCCTTCAATGTAGGTATTCGCACTGCAAGCCCCAATAAACCTCGCTATTCTAGCTACGCATCAGCCGCCGTTGCTAACACTTCCCTTCTTCTTCCGCAGTTGCTTGGTTCTCTGGGTATGTCGAAATCTTGCTTTGTTTTTCTCCAATCTGTCTAGTCCGAAACAAGCGCATCTATCCATGCGCTTTATTCTGTTAAACGCAGCGGCGCTGCCCCTCCTCCTCCACTCGATCTAGTCGATCTCCGTTGCAGTCTAAAAAACACCGTTGCCCGATAGAGTCGCTTGATACTAAACGCTTCGCGCGGGCCAATTCTCACTCTGCTTATATCCCCAAGCCTGTCAGATGTCTTCGACGGGACGTCGTGACTCGCCGATGGAGCGAAGCACCGGATGCCTTGCAGACTATTGCGCCTACGTACTCTGATGCTGACCCTGCAACTGTAATGCTAACTACTCGGCTTCACACAGACACGTCATGCTTATCTTCAGCACTCTGCTGTATATGTTCCAGTTTATCAAGTTCAACACCTCTGGCGGCTTCGCACGATTCACCTATCGTGTTGGTTTCCTATCAGCCATCCTGACTTATGGCATCGTTGTGTATAAGAGCTTTATGGCTCGTCAGAAACTTGGCTCGCGTGCCCCTAGCGGCATTATGACTATTCTTGGCGACGAAAATGTGCAGTACATGGGTAAGTTGCACTATGCGGCAGAATGAACGTCTATCTCTTGTTGGATATTGACCATGTAATCTCTATAGTCATGTCGGTCGTGTGGTTCTTGATGCCCCACTTCACCTTGGCCCTTTTGCCCTACTTTGTCTACTCGGTCTTCCATGTTGCCACCTACTTGCGCACCAACATTTTGCCTACCATCTACCCTCCCACCATCACCACCTCGTCAGACAGCACACCCGGCTCCAAAGTCCAGCACAACCCTGCTGCAGAGCGTTACATCTCCATGTTGAGATCGTTCGTCAACTCGCACTATGACGCTTCTATGGCTCTGGTTGCTCGCTTTGAGATTGCCCTATGGGTTGAGCTGGCTTTCTATGCCCTCTTCTTCCGCCGGTGGTCATGGGTGCTCATCACCGTGTACACTGCTTTTGTGCGTGTCCGTTACAGCCAGAGCATGCACCTTCAGACTCTGTTCACTTCACTGAGCACCCAGATTGACTCCAAGATGGCCTACCAGGGCACCCCCCCAGGTGTTCGCCAGGGCTGGGAGACTGCAAAGTCAGTGACCAAGCAGTTCTATGCTGCTACTGATATCAACAAGTACATTGGCGGCGCTCCTGCTCCCAAGAAGTCGTCGTAAACGATTGTATCGGTGGTGGAAGAACCAAATCGAATCAAGTCATATCACATGTCTTGGAAAGTCCAGGCTTCACACGGACATGTCTTGGATTAAAGCCCGGGCAAGCGTACGTACCTAAAATTACATGAAGAGGATCATATCATCATAGTTGCGGCAGAGGTAGAGCTAGAGAAGGAGCGGAATAAGATCTTTTTTCTTGATATTTATCAATTTTGAGTATGATGTAGCATCTTGGCAGGGCAGCAAAGCCCCATTTGGCAACACGATAAGAGACAGGAAAGAGCCGGGAGGGAGGTAGAGAGAAGTTGGAGGCTATGGAAAAGTAGAATCAAGGGGATGTAATACTTCACACAAAATTGTTGCTAGCAGCCTAGCTGGTCTTACCCATCTGGGGGGCGTAAACTCGTTCTGGCGGTAGGCTCTTGCTCTGTCTCCTTCATGGCCCAGTTAGCGTAAGAGAAGAACAGAATAGGTAGGTCCAGCATTTACTGTTCGAGAGAGTAGCTCGCCAATAGGCTAGATGCCATAGGAACTATATCTTGTCTGGATATAGGCAATCACAAGCGTTCCGTTAAAACAACCCACTAAAACAGTCGGAACTTAGGCTGTTACTACAATAGATACAGTAGTGCGAGGGGAGGGTGGATTAGGGCATCAGATCCGTGTTGTAGCACAAAGGCGAAGATCAAACAAAAAATGGATGCATGTTCTTGAGATACGTTGCTGGTTGGGCTGTTATCCGCCTTCGTTTTTTCTAGCCTGGGGAAATCAAACAAGAAACAGGATGAACAAGATTATAGAGAAAGAGGCAAGGTGCACTGTTTACTTGAGCTAATATTTTGCGAGTTAGTGAGCCTCATGCAAAGCCACTACATTAGACAAGAGGCCTGTGACATGCTGTACTAAAGCCCTCATTGCTCCTTGGACAGCCCCATCCTTTAAGCAAACCCTCTCCTTCTGACTTCTAAATGCTAACATCCTTTTCGCGGTGTTATGATGGGGACTGAAGCTGTGGCTGTGAGATGGACCAGATAACCGATTGGGCGAGCAAGCGGAGAAGGCCACTTGGTGCAAACAACCTAGTGGCCCATTGAATAAGTAATCGTCCCTCAACAGCTAATTTTTGCTTCAAGTATCAAATCTAGCATGCGTTTGCATGTGTGTATACACGTAGGGAGGGGTATGCAAACACACGCACACACACGTGTATCATAGGAAGCTTTGGGCTTTCTTTTTAGGGCCATGGGCTGCACAAATCCTTGATTGATCGATGGCCTGTGCAATCCCACGGACTTGGGTGTGTTAAGCTACTACATAATATTAATGTGCAAACATGTGTAGCATTGGATTGGCCACTCAACATGTAAGCTGAATGTGCGCGATTATGTACCCAGGTGTGACCTTTACAAAGCTGGCAGCTAATGATCTCCATGCAGCCGGGATAAGCAGTGATAGATCAAAGCCAGGCGACTTAATTCTACTTTAGGGCTATGGCAAACATGCCATGCTGTCTACGGGTAGCTCGTCTCTTATTGCCTTTGTTTCGTAACAATTAGTACCAAGTACTTCACACAGCTGAAAATGCAGCTACATACGCATGTCAGATCGATAGTGCAAAAAAGTACGTACCTTAGCAACATCACATTGCAACCTTTTCTAGCAGTTGCTACTTACTAGCAAGCATAAACAGCCTCCTCAATGGCAGCATACGATGGCAATGCCGCAATCCAAGGCAATTTCCTCTGGTGGCGGCCTGTCCCTTCTCAACCCACCCAACTTTGATCACTCTCAGGTTGGAAGTTGCTCCTAGAGGCCTCCCCTGCGCCGATGGGCTCCCTGCCACTTACCACTTCTTGTTCCTAGACAGCTCATTGCTTTAAAATTCTTTCCTTTCTTCTTTTCTTTCTCTACGACTGATCGCCCCCCTTAATGTTCTTCTTGTCTTTTGATTCACACTCTCGAGTTGCTTCGAATTGCATTACATTGAGACCTTATAAAACGGCCGTGCACCTTTCCTTTTTTGTTGCTCCGTCCAGGACCCCGGTTATTTGGACTACCACCGACTCGCCACATCCGCCTGCTCGACTAGAGTGAGTCTATTGAATTCGTGGATACACTTGCAAACAAGCTTCTCCCCTCCTTTGCAGGCATCGAGTAGAAAGGAACCCAAGGGACAGGACAAGACTACCACGGCTTACACGATAAGACGCTCACGCCCTTCTCGTCTTTTCCTTCACCCCCACGCCGTTAGTTCTCGGCCCAATCTTGGGGGGTCTTCACATTTGGCACGGCAGAATCTTTCTGTTTCTTCTATTCTTGTTTCTGCGAGCGACTCCGAACTTCGATACATGAGCACACATCCTGTCTCGGTTCAAAGCCCTGTTTCACATTCAGCTTTGTCAACATCTCCAACTTCGGTCTCGGCTACACAGCCTATCAGGAATATCCGAAGCCGCACTCAGCAGAATCGCGTCGACCCTCAGATTCCATCTCAGTCTTATCCTGAATCACACACTCATACAGGAGTACAGCCTAGGGCTGCATCTAAAGCTTTAACGCTTCGTCCTGTTTCTTTTTTTAGTTGGAGCTGGGCTGCCTTTGAACAAACTGCCACATTTATCCTCACCCACTCAGAGCTCACACGGAGCATGGCCCCATTCCTGCGGAGAATCGTAGCTGGCCCGCGTGTTGTGCACGAAGAGTCCGGCTTAGATCTTTGCTATGTAACACCCCAGCTTCTAGTAACGTAGGTCTTCTTTCAAGCATCCCGCCCTGAGGGCAAGTTGAGTCGCTTCTAACGCAACATCACAGTTCTGGCCCCGCCCAAGACGTGTTCAAGAGCTCGTACCGGACCCCTCTCCCCCAGTTACTAGCCTTTCTCAAGTCACGACACCATGACAATTGGGCTATCTGGGAGTTTCGTGCTGAAGGAACTGGCTACCCAGATGAGGCTGTCGAAAACCGTATCCATCATTACCCTTGGCCCGACCATCAACCCCCACCTTTTAGGCTAATCCCATTGATGATGGCTAGTATGAGAAACTGGCTCAAGGAGGATTGCAGAGAAACTACAGATACAGACGTTGCAGAGTCTACTAGCCTTCCAAAGTCTGATCTTCCAGATGATTACCCAGCTGCCAATGGTCACGTGGTTGTTGTCCATTGCAAAGCAGGAAAAGGTCGCAGCGGCAGTGTGGCCTGTAGCTATCTCATCTCCGAGTGTGGCTGGGAAGTCCGACAAGCTCTCGACCGGTTTACATCTCGAAGGATGAAGGCCGGCTGTGGTGAAGGGGTTTCTATCCCTAGTCAGCTCCGATGGATTGACTATGTCGAGAGATGGACTCGGGGCGGCAAAAAGTACACAGACCATGCCATTGAGATTCTTGAGATTCGTACGTGGGGTCTGAGGCCTGGCGTCAAACTTGAAGTCAAATCCTACGTTAATGGAGGCAAAGAGATAAAGGTTGTTCATAGCTTCAAAAGGAATGAGCGGGTAGTCGTTGATCATCTTGAAAGGGACGACAAAGCCGGATTCCGCCCCAAGCCTTCTTCTCCCGACGGGTCCACGAGATCGCATGTTATCCCTCGGACAAGCCATCCGGGTGGCAGCAGTGGGACAGCCTGGCAAGAATACAACCAAAAGACCAGCAGAACGTGGTTTGGCGCGGCCTTCGGCAACTTCAGTTTTTTCCAGGCCCTTGCATCTTCCTTTACTTCCAAGTCTGAGAGTGCCAGCATTGTATCATCGCCAGGCGACTCTATCATTAGCCAAGCCAGCCAGACCAATAGCCGGTCGTCCGCTGAAGACAAAGCCCAACAGAATGGCCCAGCTGTGATTTTCAGGCCAGAGACGCCAATTCGGATTGCCAACAATGACGTCCAGGTTTCTCTAGAGCGACGAAGCTTCACTCCATCGCCTCTCCCATTCAATGCCATGACATCACTGGCATATACTTGGTTCAATGCCTTTTTTGAAGGGGATGGCGAGAGTGGTGTGTTTGAAGTTCCTTGGGAGGCTATGGATGGAGTGCGTGGATCTTCAGCCAAGGGCGGCCGCGCGCTGGACCGGATGGAGGTCGTTTGGAGGGTGGCGCGCGATGGCGATGCCTCAGTTATGTCTGAGGACATTGAGGAGCCAGCCATGGGTGAAAAGGTGCCTGAAATGGAGCCTGCCATTTGGTCTAGTACGGTTGACTCAAAGTCTAAGCCGGCTGTCCACATTGCGTCAGAGCCTGTGGATCCTCTGCAGAGTGTCAAAACTGCCGACACTGACGGCAAACCGCTGAAAGAAATCAGCGTAGTCAACCTGTAAAGCATAAGATAGAATAGAAGGGAGTTGAGGGACGAGGCGGGCGTGTTATAGATACTTGATGGTGCCGGGGTACTATGTGGATGAGAAACAGTATATTACGACTCAGGATATACTTAATGGTAAGAATTAATGAGCAATGAGCATTTTCATATACACTTAAGCAGACTATTCGTCGACCATTGCATGCCAAGCTGACGTAAGAGTCCCCGCACATCATGCTGGATAGTCTGATTACAGCCCATACTGTAGAAAACAGTCTAATTCTTCATCTCCCTTGCTTCATGTTTCCCTGTCCTGCTCATACATGTACGTACTTTGGTGATACACTGAAGGCTTCAAACCTGAACTTCTAAACAAAAAGATATATTAAAGAAAAACATCGGAGACAATCTTTCTGATCGGTCCCGAATTATAGCCAGGCCCCCTTTGATAACTGTGATTATTTATACCCAAGACAAGGGGCTCACGCGTAGCCGCATGTCTAGCCCGGCCAGCCAAGGCCGGGTCGTCATGTTCTATTTACTGGCTATGGCCTTGACTAGGCCCTTGAGCATGCGCCGCATACATCTCAACAGGCGGGTTCATCTGCTGTTGAGCACGCGACGGCAACTCTGAGACATCTGAGGGCACGGCCATGGGTGGTGGTGGAGTAGGCGAGTACATGACAGCCGACGAGCTTACAGGCGAGACTGAAGACATAGGGGGTGCAGGAGGGGACACGGGGTCAGCGGCGGCATGGTGCTGCTGGTGCATAGCTGGCGCAACGGGAACGGAAGGCACAGGTAGGGGTGCTGCAACGGGCGCGTTGTACACTGGTGGGGGAGCGGCAGCGACCATTGGGTCTTGTTTTTCGGGATGTTGGGGGGCTGACACGTAGTTTTGGGCTTCGACAGCCGAAGGGCCAGTGACCATGGTAGTGGCTATGGTATTACGGCTGTCAAAGTAAGTCTTGAGGAACCAGATGGAGACAGCGAGGTACAGTATCCTAGAGTTCAAGTAACACAATTAGTCACGCAAGATTCCCGGTGGAGCTGAGGGGCGTTGAACTTACATCTGGAGAGCAGAAAGGCAGGCAATGGCGACTTCCATAGCAAGGCCGGTCTTGGTGAGGACCTGGATGTACCAGCGCTTCAGAATGCTACAGGTGGTGCTGTTGAGAAGGCTTCCATCGCTGGAGCAGTCGCCAAGAGTCACAGGGTATTTGAACTGGGCACGCTTATGGGCAACCACGGCCATAGTCACTAGCCACATCAGCGTCATGAACAGATTGACCGCAATGACAAGGTAGATGTGGTAGTAGCCACGCAATGCAGGCATCTTTTCGGTAAGAACAACATAGCCAACGGCAAGCCAGGTCATGATGGACTATAAGATCTTGTTAGCTTGGGCATCGTCCTAGAAATAACGCTGCGCTGCGCCAGGTAACTTGTCTGCGACTGGCGTGTATGCGCTGAACATAAGGTTTGAAGATGCTTACGATGGCCAGGGAGAGGCCGTTGCAATCCAGGTACAGGTCGTGCATGATTCTTGCTGACAGACCTAGAATTGGAAGTGTCAGACCCATGATGACACTGAACACGGCAACGACCCAAGCAGGCGTGTCAATGATGAGAGCGGGGCTCTTTGCAGCATAAGCGGGTGCAGCGGCAGGACCTGGGGCAGCCATAGCTTGCTGGGCCTGCTGAGGAGGCGACTGGCAGTAATGCTGGCCAGTAGGTTCTTGCGCTGGCGGTTGCCCGGCAGCCTGTGAAGGGTATACCGGCGTAAAGGACTGAGGCATAGTCATTTTGGCAGTTGTAAGTCACCGGTTGTATGGGAGCAAACGGGTCAAATTAAGAGCTAGAATAGAGGAGGTAAGGCTCGTTGCGAGGAGGGAGAAGCAAGAGATTAAAAAGACCAGAGATGGCGAGACCAGCTCTCTACGCTGGGTGCCCGTTCTTCTTATCCTTTTTTTTTTCTCACTCCTCATTTCCTCGCTTCCTAGTCCTTGACAATGCATGCCCTATCACTAACTTACACCGTGCTTCTCTCTGGCACCTCAGGGCCACCCACTGCTCGCCAGGACACTTGGGAAACGCTCTTAAGCTTGACTGTAAGTGCTAGCTAGTGCGCTTCTCTTCCGCACTTGCATGTCTTTTCTCTTCTCATGCATTTTGCCTGGCTATCCTCAGATCCTTCGCTGGGTGGCTTATCAAGGTAGTAACATCTGGCGCTTCCTAGTAGCATCGCTACTATACAGTGCATGGCATTACTTACATGGTTTCCCTGATAAATGGAGTCGTTGTTGTCTCTTCTAGCCAGTGACAGAGTTGCAGTCTTTGCCCGACTACAGAGACATGCCGATTCTGTTTGCACACATGTGCTACTCGGACCCCTAGCAAGGGCCCAGAAAAGGAATCCAAAACTGACATGCTCTGATTCTATGTCACATGTAGCGGCAGGCCGACAAGCATGCCTGCAGCGCAGCGAGGGCCTGGTTAAGTTAGTGACGTCGATAGCGCCAAGAGAGAAAAAAGGAGTTTTTAGGAAAAGCAAAAGAGAAAACAAGAAAGCTTAGCGTTGACATGCTAGGTATGTAGAGATTAGCATTGGTTTTGAAGGGCAATGATACTTTAAAGTTTCCGAGCCAATCACAGATGGGTCTTTTGCAAGAGAGAGCGCTTGTGCAACATGGCTAACAATAGTTGAGACTAGACAGGAGCTCATGAGCGTAGATGCACACAGCAGAGAAAGAATGAAGGCGCGAAAAGAAAAAAAAGGACGGATGCCTCACACGAGGGGGATAAACAACGGTGATCAGATTTCAATTTCCCTCCACACAATCACCACCGTCACGTCCATTTTAGGGCATGTTTTTCTACGCCCCGTATCGCCGTTCCTGTTCACAGTGCGGAAACTGTGCATCGAGAAATCACCAAGAGCCACAAGTTTCCCTGTTGTCTCTCGTTTCTTTTTTTTTTCTTCTCGTCGACGCCCGACGGCCTTGGAGGCTCCTTTTATTGCATCCTCAATAGTGAGACATAATTTCTTCAAATTTCATTTACCTTGGTGGAGAGCACTTTTCTCCTGATGAGAAAAGGAGCGGCCCCGGACCCAAGTCTGCCTTACCTAAGCTGGCCCCACTCGCTTAAGGGTATCCAACCCTAGACGCATCACAACCAACCTAGGAGGCTTTTTTTTTTGACAGCTGAGCTGCCAGCCATTCATTGCACCAACTCCATGATGGCTATGCAGGGCCAGACTGTAGGTTGGCGGAGAAATGTCTCCTGATGCTGCCTCCGTAGCTGATGTGCTATTGCCTTTTTGTGTCCCTTGATCCCCTCATCCCATACGAGCTTGCCATGCAACACGCAGATCAGCAAAATCCGACTTAACGAGCACAACCTGCTTGTTGGCTGTTTTCTCTTTGCTTCTTTTCTCCTTCTGCTCGTCGGCTCTGTCTTTTCTTTCTGTTTTTCTCGCGTCTGCGCTGTTATGCCATCACCCTAAGAACTAAACAGACATTGCACTGTGCCTGGATCGCCTTGGCTGCCATTGCATTAGATTGCGACGAAGCCACAGTCCCACATTGGCCGACCATCAGGACCATCAAGTTGGCTCCATGGCCAGGTTGGGGCTTCTAGTCGCCGAAGGGCGCCCTCTAGCGGACGAAAACGAGAAGCAGCAGCCGTTAGTTGCTGGTAGAGCAAGAGCCACGGCCGAGTTCATGGATCTCCCCACCGAGCTTCACATCATGATTTCCAAACTGCTGATCTACCCAGATGCGCTGTCGCTGAAGCACTCCAGCAGCTACTTGTACAATCTCGTCGATACTGGTGTTTCAGTCAAGGTCGAGTGGCTGATACTGCGGCACAGCTTGCATCTCAAGGGCCCGGATGACAAGAAATGTGATCTTCGCAGCGACCTACAGTTCTGCAGAGGCAGCATACCGTAAGTGACCCTAGGTGCATAGGAGGACCGGCAAGAAATCTAAACGAGCCAATGTGAATGCAGTGTGGCCTGGCTTTGTTCGGTCTGGGCTTGGCCTCGGCCTCTGCCTTTTCCTGCTTCATTCCTGCTAACCGCCTTATGCCTCCTCCCATCTACAGCATGTTAATGCAGCACTATCGCAACCACATTGAATGCGAGGCCCATCCCAGCATCGGTTGCATGATTTACAACACCAAAGAGTGTTTCCATCGCCGGAAGCCCGTCGAACGCGTGTGCCAATGGTCGCATGGCGACGCACTGCGGCTTATTGTCGCTATATCAGCGCTGTCCATGAGCTGGTCATTACCTCTTGAAGGCTTTGGAGTTGATCGGCGGGTGCAGATGTCGGTTCGGGAGTGGATGATGCCGTTTTCGGCTACATGTATGGCCATACTGCTAGCTGATGCTGTTCAGTTGGCAAGATCGCGATATCGGCAGCGGAGGGCCTTGCTGCAGCTGTAATAAGAATGGCAAGTAGCACGGGCTAGACACGACATGGTGTTCATATATGCATGTGGGAAATGAAGTTAGGGGGGTTTCATGTTTGCTTTTTATGTGTTGAATTTGACAACAAAACTCCAGTAACGCCTATCAGGTTTGTAAGAAAGTCCCGCCAATTCAGAAAGAGAATAAAAAACAGATATGTGATAGTGGCAGTGGCAGTGGCAGCAGATTTCCCGTAACATCCCCTCCCTTCCCGTCTCCCTCTTCCCTCCCACGCCGCCAGTCTTACTTTTGACCCTCCCTTCTCATTTAGTCCATGGCTTTGACCGCCTTGGCCTTGGCCTTCTTGAGCTTCGTTTTCCGGTCGGCAATCTTGGAGTTGAGAGCCTTGGTCTCGTTTTCGGCAGCGACAGCAGCGGCGGCAGCGGCCTTGGCCTTCTTGGTCACAGGCTCCTTGTCGGTCTTGTCTGTGGCTTCCGTCGGCTCGGATGCACCAGTGATGGCCTTGCGCTTCTTGCTAATGTTGGCGGTTTGCGCAGCCTTCAGTGCCTTGGCCTCTTCTGACTCGTCGGCTACCACATCCTTACCCTCCAGCCACAGCTCCTGGGTCTGGTAGATGGGCAGAGAAGCGGTCTCTGGGCCCTTGATCATCAAACTCCGCACGTTATTCCACTTCTGCGGCACAAACTTCTCGACCAGCGAGTCAACTACGGCCGTGACGTTGGCCACAACCTTGTCGGCTGACCAGTTGGCATAGCCAACACGGATAGCGGTGTTTGCTGAGGGCGACAGGTTTACCAGCGCAGAGCTGAGGGCCTTTTCAATTTCGGCGGCAATGTCCTTGGGAGTGCCGGCATTAATGTTTCCCTCCGTCTTGACACGCTTGCCGCGCTTGCCATCAGGGCCACGGGGAGCCTTGGACTGGAGCTGCACCGGAATGGGGCGCTTGGCGGTTGACTTGTAAAAGGTCTTGCCGAGAATCTTGGGCAAGCGGTTAATAATGCGGTCGTCACCAAGGAAGATGTCGTGTTCGGAAAAGAGCTTGCGCTGCGCCTCGTACTGGCTGTATTTGACCTTGAGCTTGCTCAGGCTAATGATGCGAGTGATGCGCTTGGCCAGCTCGGGGGGGAAGTCTTCCGAGGCAACAATGTCCTTGTACGCGCGCTGAGGATCAGCAGTGATCAGGCAGATGGTTGACCATTCGCTGGTGTTCAAGCTGTAGGGGAGGGGAATCTTAGAGGGCTGCAGACGCGAAGTGTCGGAAATGTGTCTCTTGGTAGTTAGGACAAGCCAGACAGGAGTCTCGCTTATCGAAGAGGGAGTCTCGGCTTCGGGGTCGTCAAGCAAAGACTTCTTGGGCGCAGCCTCTGCCTTCTCAGCGGCAGTTTTTTTGATGTGGGAAAGCAACGCCTTGGAGGCCTTGAGAGTCTGAAGACAAGACATTGAGTTAGTAGAATGTTGCCACTAGGCTAGCTTCAAAAAGATGGAGGAGATAGGACAGAACAGCATTTGCGTGAAGGCGGCGTACCTGGCTAGCATCGAGAAGGCTGGTAATGGAAGTCTGGGCCGGAGCGGCAACAGTCTTGGAAGGGGCCATGTTGTATAAAGAAGGAAACGATCAGGAAAGACAAGTAGAAGATAAATATCGCCTCGGCAGAAAATGGATAAATAAGTACAGGGGAAATAGGAAAATAGAAAAAATCGTTGCAACGCTACGGCTGGGTTGAAGCGAGGCTCAGGTTTTGCAGTCTCAGGACGTTCATTCAAAAAAAAAAAGAAAATCATTCTGCCAAAGGTCGCGATAAAAGATTTCTTTCTCTAGATAACGATAAGGAAATGTGTAATAGTGGGGCTACACCGTCTTCACCGCCTTCACCTCGGTGAGCAGTGAGTAGTGGAGCGGACAAGCCCAATTTCAACGCTATTTTTTACTACTATTCACATCAAGAAAGGGGGGGCAGAATTGCTGTCCAAACAGAGCCGCACAGGCCAATTGGGGCAAGGCGCTGCTTGCAAGGCGTACTTTTTTGGCAGTGGTGGGGGGCGGCAACTGCCTGGAACCAACTGGGAAGCCCTAGAAAGTTCTTTGCGATTCGATTTCTAGCCGGAAAGTCAGCTTGGCTGGTGGGGCTAAGTTGGGTACAAACGGGCAGGCGGTGGATGGAATACATGAGCCAGTACACTGAAGGTACGTACCGGTCATACAAGGCTACAGAAGCTTTCAGGTCGCAAGTCAACTAAGGTGTAATCCAATTCTCGCCTAAAGACACACAATCAGCACTTGGTTCCAGGGCGTGAACGACAAAGGGTACCTCTGTCCAAGGTATCTTTCTGCTAGCACAAGAAGATGTATTCCTCGGTATCGCAACTGCCTTCTGGATAGACGATCAGACAAAAAGCCTGCCTAGAATATCTCCAAGCAATAAATATTTGCAGTCTCTCCTCTCCTCCTCATGTTTCCAGCTTCTTCTTCTCTCTCCGTATATTCTTGTCTGTTCTGAGCTTTTCCACTGATCGCATAGATTTTTTTTTTTTCTAACTCGCTTCTACTTTAACCCTAATATCGCTCTGTCCCACCACCCCGCCATTTGCTACAGAAATCCTTCTTCCATTTCAACCCAGGCCTGATTGACATTCTCTAACCATATTTTGTCGTCTTTCTTCACTCCATCAAACTCCCAACTTTTTTTTTTTCATTTAAAGTCTTTACCAGAGCCCTTTTTTCTTTTCAACTCTTCTGGCTACTGTGATTTTGCCCATATATCCCCCTTCCCCTCTAAATATACTCTCTCCCGGATTCTATCATCATGAGTGTTGTCGGTAAGCCAGCTATTCTCCATGCAATTTTTATTCCCTTTCTTCTTTTGGAACCCCTCGTTTTTATTAGTTACAAATCCGATCAAAAATATTCTCGACCCCGCGGAGCCGCTTTCTTGTCAAGATAAACCAACGGCCAAAAATGGAATTTCCGCTCTTCCAATACCTCCCTTCTAGATCTTCCTCGAGGACAAAACTACAGGCCAGTTAGTCTTCGAACCATAACCCGCTAATGTGATCGTTTCACGTAGGAATCGATTTCGGTAACCTCAAGACCGTCATTGGTGTCGCGAGAAACCGTGGTGTTGATGTTGTAAGTGTCCAATCTTCCGGCAGGGCAGTCTCTTAACCGCGTTTCCTAATGTCCCTTCGCACTAACCCAACTGTTTGCCTTTAGATCGCCAATGAAGTCTCCAACCGCTCCACTCCGTACGTACCTTTGTCCACCCCAAGTCTCGTCGCATATTTACCCTGCTGACATTTAGTTAGTTCTCTGGTTGGCTTCGGCCCCAAGAGCCGTTATCTCGGTGAGGCTGCCAAGACCCAGGAGATCTCCAACCTCAAGAACACTGTAGGCTGCCTGAAGCGCCTTATCGGCCGTTCGTTCAACGACCCTGAAATCCAGATTGAACAACAGTACATTAGCGCCCCCATTGTCGACATGAACGGCCAGGTCGGTGTTGAGGTCAATTACCGTGGCGAGAAGGAACGCTTCACCTCTATTCAGCTCGTTGCCATGTACCTCAGCAAGATCAAGGATACTGCTACCAAGGAACTCAAGCTGCCCGTCCAGGAGCTGGTCATGTCCGTGCCTGCTTGGTTCACTGATGCTCAACGCCGTGCTCTGGTTGACGCTGCTGAGATTGCTGGCATCAAGCTGCTTCGTCTGATGAACAGCACTACAGCCGCTGCTTTGGGTTACGGCATCACTAAACTGGACCTGCCCGGCCCTGAGGAGGCCCCCCGTCGTGTTGCCTTTGTTGATGTCGGCCACAGTGACTACACTTGCTCTATTGTTGAGCTCCGCAAGGGCGAGCTTTCTGTCAAGTCTACCGCTTGCGACCGCCACTTCGGTGGCCGTGACTTCGACAAGGCCTTGGTTGACCATCTGCAGAAGGAATTCCTGGCCAAGTACAAGATTGACATTTTCAGTAACCCCCGTGCCAAAAGCCGTGTCCTGACTGCCGCCGAGAAGGTCAAGAAGATTCTGTCTGCCAACCAGCAAGCTCCCCTCAACATCGAGTCCGTCATGAATGATGTGGATGTTAGCGCTATGATTACCCGCAAGGAGTTTGAGGATATGGTCAAGGACCTGCTTGACAGAGTCCACGTTCCCCTGGAGCAGGCTCTGGCCGAGGCTAAGCTGACCAAGGATGATATCGACATTGTCGAGGTTATTGGTGGTGGTCTGCGTGTTCCTTCTCTCAAGGACCGCATCCAGGAATTCTTTGGCAAGCCCCTTTCTTTCACTTCCAACCAGGATGAGGCCGTCGCTCGTGGCTGCACTTTCAGCTGTGCTGTCCTGTCCCCTATCTTCCGTGTCCGCGACTTTGCTGTCCAGGACATTGTCAGCTATCCCATTGAGTTCACCTGGGAGAAGGCTCCCGATATTCCCGATGAGGACACCAGCCTGACTGTCTTCAACCAGGGCAATGTTCTGCCCTCCACTAAGATCTTGACTTTCTACCGCAAGCAGCCCTTCGACCTGGAGGCCCGCTATGCTGCACCCGAGCAGTTACCTGGTGCCATCAAGCCCTGGATCGGCAAGTTCTCTGTTAAGGGTGTCAAGGCTGACGGTAAGGAGGACTTCATGATTTGCAAACTCAAGGCCCGTGTCAACATTCACGGTATTCTGAACGTCGAGAGCGGTTATTACGTCGAGGACCAAGAAGTTGAAGAGGAAATTAAGGATGAAGACCCCAACGCCATGGAAACCGATGCTCCGAAGAAGACCCGCCTGGTGAAGAAGCAGGTCCGCAAGGGTGAATTGCCCATTGTTAGCGGCACCCACTCACTTGATGAGGCCACCAGAATTGCCTTCCAGGAGAAGGAGGCCGCCATGGCAGCCGAGGACAAGCTGGTTGCCGATACTGAGGAGAAGAAGAACGAGCTCGAGACCTATATCTATGACCTCCGCAGCAAGCTAGATGATCAGCTTGCCGATCTCGCTAGCGAAGAGGAGAAGGACTCCATGCGCGAGAAGCTCACTGCCGCCGAGGTAAGACATTCTTTTATTTCTGCTTAGCACTACTATATCAGCGTAAACAGTTAACTAACCGACTTTGACAATAGGATTGGCTTTATGAAGATGGCGAAGACACCACCAAGAGCGTGTACATTGCCAAGTTCGAAGAGCTCCGCATGATGGCTGGTCCCGTCCTGGGCCGTTACTTTGACAAGGTTGAGGCTGAGCGCCAGGCTGCCCTTGAGCGTGCCGAGGCTGAGCGTGCCGCTAAAGCCGCCGCTAAGGCTGCTGAGGCTACTGAGTCTTCTGAGACTGCTAGCAAGGCTGATGCGGACATGGCTGATGCCGAGCCTAAGGCCGAAGACCCCAAATAAGCATGACAAATGTTCTTTTTAGACGGGCGTTTAGGAATGTGAGACCAAAAAAAAGAAAGGATAAACAGCCTTTTTGTTATTATGTACGTTCTGATACAAAATAAAGATGAATGAAATAAAGTAAAACAACACTTGCATTATTGGCTACTTAATTAGGCATACAGAAAGAGAAAGACAGTGGAGGGTAGTTCAAACAAATGTGCATGCTGAGCTGCACAGATGAGTGAGCATTCTCCCGAGTATAAGAATGCCACATCACGTGATTTCCAGCGCCCAGTGAGAGATCTTTTGCGGTGCCCAATGCTAATAGATTCATGTCCATACTTTGCGCGCAAATGTATATTTTCTATTGTTTCATGCAATTTCGTGCCCTAGCTTTTATTTCCTTTATGCTGGTGGTCTTTTTTGTCACTCCCCTATGCAATGTCGAACAAAGGCTTGAGCTTCTTGATCAGCAGCCACTCCTCGTTAGTGACCTCGGCACGGTAGAAGTCCTTCAGGCAGTCAATGCTGGCACGCGAGATGAGTGAGTACAGCTTGTCTGATTCCTCGAGGTGGCGGCCGTAGGTGGGCTGGTGGTTGCCCATTTCGATCTTGACAGCGACGGAGGGCTGGCCCTTCTTGCAGACGGGGATTTGTTTGTGGTCGCGTTCGATGGAGGTTCTAGGGCAAGACTGTTAGTTTATGTTGTTCTGTTTGAACTGGCAATCATCGAATTGCTTGTCATTTTCTTTTGCGATGGCTGTAGGGAAATTAAGAAACAGGGTGGTACTTACACTCTGCCAATGCCGACGATCTCCTTCTGACCGTTGCTGCCGGTGCGGACAGCTGCCAGAGGCGTGTTGATCTTCAGCTGACCTTCAGCAACATCGACACCAATGACAATAGGGGTAGTCTTGTTGAATACAGCAACAGTGTTGAGCACGCAGGGGAATACGGCAAGCATCTTGGACTCTTCCTTTTTCTTCTCTAGCATCTCAGCCTGGTGGGCAGTGAATGCGTCGAACAGATGGTAGATAATGTCGGCTTGGAAGATCTTGATGCCATTTTCCTCGGCGTATTGCTGGGCTTCTTTATCAACTTTGACATCGAAGCACAGCATGACAGCGTGGTCCGGCGACTTCTCCAACATCACACCAGTCTGCATAATGTCGCGCTTGTATACGGGGCCGATGCCCACCGTAGCCACGGGGATCTTGCAGTCCTTGAGGAAATCAAGCAGGGCCTCGAGTGAACCCAGGGTCGAGGCCTGCACAGACACACCACGACCAGTGGTCTCGACACGGCTAAACAGAGTAGCCAGATCACTCTCAACCTCGTCAATCAAGTCATCTTCATCATCATCAGGGCCAACAACCAGCAGACGAGAGCCAGCAATAGCCCCCTCCAGGCCAGGAGCAGAAATCTTGACACCCATGGCGGCCTTGATTTCCTTGTTGTGCACATACGAGCCACGTACACGCAACTCGCGCATGGGGGCAGGCGTTAGCAGAGCTCTGATGTTAGTGACAATGGCTCCTTCTGTGCCACACAGTACTATTCTGTCGCCCTCGTGTAGCACACCATTGGACAAGATGACGTCAATAGTCATGCCGAAACCTTCAATGGCCTTGACTTCCAGGACGGTGGCCTGAACCTCGGAAAGATACATCAAGCTGTTGACCATGCGGTCTTGAGTGAGCTGGAGCAGTAGCTTCAGCAGATCAGGCACACCCTCGCCCGTGTGCGCTGAAGTAGGCACCAGCGACACGTTCTTGGACATGTTGCGATTTTCGTAGAAGAGTTCGGCATTGAAACCTTGCTCAGCAAAGGCCAGCTTCGTCTGGTCCAGGCGATTCTGGAACTCCTTTTGTACGCTGCTGTTTTGTTGACTAAGAGAGTCGCGGAAACCATTGTTGTCAATTTTGTTCCAGCCGTACAGACGATCGATTTTGTTAAGGGCAACAATGAAGGGTGTCTTGCGGTCACGCAGCATTCTCATGGACTCTAGGGTCTGCTGTTCCAATCCGTGCATAATATCGACAACTAGGATGGCAATGTTGCACAGTGACGAACCACGTGATCTTAGGTTCGAGAAGGACTCGTGACCAGGGGTGTCAATGATCAACAGACCAGGCACCTTGAACTCGAAGGAGTTGTCTCTGTTAACCACCTGAGTCTTCTGCTTGATGGCTTCGACGGGGAAGTAGGTGGCACCAATCTGTTGAGTAATACCACCAGCTTCACCCTCCTGAACGTTGGTCTGACGGACCTTGTCCAACAGCTTGGTCTTTCCGGTATCGACGTGACCCAGAATACAGCAAATTGGCGAACGCAGGTTGTCGGCAGAACGGGCGTTGAGAGCGGCCTGGTGAGCCTTTTCACGGCGCTCGGCAGCCTCCTGCTTGCGCTGGGCCTCAAGAGCAGCACGGGTGTTCTTGGTCTCTTCATCCTCAGAAGACTCGCTATCGTCTCCATCCTCATCGCTGTCCTTCTTGGCGTTAGCAGAAGCAGCATTCTCTTCAGTTTCTTCGTCAGAAGAAGCATCCCAGCTATCCTTGACATCATCCTCCTCGGCAGCCTTAGCAGCGGCAGCCTCGGCCTCAGCCTTCTCAGCAGCAGCCTTCTCAGCGGCAGCCTTATCCGCAGCGATCTTGGCCAAAGCTTCAGCCTCCAGGCGAGCACGCTCGGCAGCCTCCTCAAGAGCCTTCTGCTCGTCGACCTTGTTGGGGCCACCACGACCCTTCTTACGCTGGTCTTCCTTCTTCTTCTTCTTCTCCTTGTCGTCATCCATAGCGCCGACCTTGATGCCAGCAGCCAACATCTGCTGCAGTTTACGCTCGTTGCGGAGCTTCTCTTCCTTCTGAGCCTTGGTCAAGAACTTGCCCTCCCGCTTGAGCTGCTCGACTCTTTCCTTCTCACGCTGCTTCTTGGCGGCCTTGATCTCCTCGCGGCGAATAGCCTCCTCGGCTTCCTTACGCTCGAGCTCTTCCAGGCGAGCCTTCTCAGCAGCAGCGGCGGCAGCTGCCTCCTCCTCACGCTTACGGCGTTCTTCTTGCTGCTGTTGGATTAGACGCAGGTGTGCGGGGATCTTCTTCTTAGAGCCAGAGCTAGCGGTGGGCTCGGGAGTTTCAGGAGCAGCGGCAGCAGCGGGGGCTGCGACTTCATTTTCCTTCTTGACGGCGGCGGCAGGGGTGGCAGGAGCAGCTGGGGCGTTCTTTTTCTTGAGAGCAGCCTATTGTTGAGGTAGTAAGTTAGACAACGAAATCCTAGAGTTATGTAGACGGTGATGTAGATAGACAGCCACCACATCAATCGATGCAACCAGTCTCTTTGGAAATCCCACCACGAACGGATACGACGATACTTGCCTGTTCCTTTTTCCGCTGCTTTTCACGCTCCTTCTTGAGCTTCTCCTTCTCGGCCTTGGTCAGCAGCCGGCCAGGCTCTTGCACAGGAACCGCCTCGGCCTCTTTCTTCGTCTGCTTTTGCTTGTTGCGGCGCATGATGGCCATCAGACCACCGCCACCGCTGTTTTCATCCTCGCCCTCAGCACCAGCCTCGGCACTATTAGCATCGGCAGTGGGTTCGGTGGCATCGACATCACCCGTGGTCACAGGGGCGGCCTCGCCAAGCTCAGCCTCCCAATCCTCAGCTGCAGCAGCCTTCTTGCCGCCCTTCTTCTTCGGAGCCATGCTGGGCAGTTCGTGTGAATTAGGTGGTTGTGGAATGGAGAAGCAGAGTGCCTAATGCGTGGAGATGACGACAAAAATTCTGACGTCAACGTGGTTAAGGCTTTCGCTCCTTTGTGGTGGTGCAGAAAGATGGATATCTTGCGTCTTTGCACTGCAGGAATGAAGCGCTTCATCGCAAAGGCTGCACTTGTGGTTAGTGTCTAGGGTTAGATGAGGTAGGGTTGTGTTTTTTTTTTTTTTCTTGATCTGACTTTCGCGGGGCTGCCAACAAAAGTTGTGTTGGTTAAGTTCCACACCAAAAAAGTTTAGTCTGGTCACATTCAAACCCTAGAAGGAGTCCCACTTGTTTTAGACAAATTATTTTCCATTAATGATACAAGTGGCTATTTATCCAATAAAAATGCAAGCCACTACCGTCCAATCATAGCGTGTCAGGGCTAATGTCGTTTATCTTGTACGACACAACTCACTTGAACTTCACTCTAGAGATGGAGAGAAACTGGTACTATACATG
Organism: Ceratocystis ficicola; assembly: GCA_038407015.1. Lineage (NCBI taxonomy): Eukaryota > Fungi > Ascomycota > Sordariomycetes > Microascales > Ceratocystidaceae > Ceratocystis > Ceratocystis ficicola. The sequence goes on along the minus strand of JAZBQP010000025.1, from coordinate 53,359 downwards.
TCTGTTGTAGGGAAAATGCACTTGCAGCGACGCTTCATTACTTACACAAAAAAAAAAAACGGCAACAAACCGAATCTCCAAACTCATTGTTAAAAATATTCATTTTCATTTCGTTCATAAACACTATTCAGTCTAACCCAGCCTAGGCCAACATGTCAAATCACAGCCCTCAAATAGTACTCAAGAATCGTGTATGCAAGCTCGAAGCACAATGCTTCTTGCTTCAACGGATCTTGCTCACTCTGAATATGGGACACCCAGTGTCCTCCATCAAGGTTTTCCAAAAGACGTGGCAGCAGCTCTCGACTAGCCGAGGTGAAGAAGCACCTTTCGAGAGCTTTGCTGTCTAGGATTCTTTGCAAAATGTTTCCGTTGACATGCATTGACGCCGGAATATCTGCTAGTGGCATAAGCTCAGAGACTGAGAGTTGTTGTATCTGCCTACGGTCCCTACAGTCGAAGGGACAGATCTCTGGCGTATGCTTAGCCATGTTCTCAACAAGACTCAAAAATCTCCAGCCGTCCATATCAAGCAGAGAAAAATGCTCGACTGTGCCATCGAGCGCAATACCAAACACTTCAGCGTCATCCAAAGTGCTAGGAATGCGGCCAAACCGAGGCCCTGTTTGCTTAAACCACCAATTTGGCTGCGAACGAGCCCGACAAAACTTGCGTATAGAGCCTTTCATCATGCCCTCAAACACGTGCTCGATTTCAGCCCCAGAGGACTTTGGGATCCAGCGGCCTGAAACCTTCTGCTCACGGTCTCCAAGTAGCATAAGAGGAAATGGAGACGTAGGTGAGTCGTCTGAGCCAATGGCCATTATACCATTACCCATCAAAGGCTCGGGATCAGTGTTCAATATCTGAAAGAAACCCATCCCATTTTCTCCTTCCTTCGGCGATAAAACAAGCATAGATTGCATAGCTGTCATGACGATGATGTCTTCGCCATAATCCTCGATTGATATAACAGGTGAGTTCAATCTGAGAGTGGCTTTATACTTGAACTTTTTGTCTTCATTGTCAAGATATGCCCAGTTGAGGTTGTTGCCGCTGCTGTAGAATAGGTTCTGCCCAGAAGCATGCGCACAGTATACAGAATCCTCGTCTCCTCTGATCTTGTGTGCTGTCCAGTATTTGATAGCTCGATTTCCAACCTTTGTTGAGTCTTGGATAGGCAACGGTGACACAATCAGCATCTTTCGGCTTTTGAGACAAACCAAAAAGAATAAAAATTGATTGTTATCTTTGGTATAAAGCCACTCTTTAACGCAGAGAATGCGATCGCCATTTTCCCCGAGTCCCGAAATGAATGGCCATACATTTCCCGTCCGTGAAGAGGGTATGGACAGGTCTTCGCCAGTGTTCGCATCTATAAAGAGCAGGGTTGGGCGGTTTTCGAAAAAAGTTGAAACAACTAAGCAGTCCAGTGTGTGCGAGAAAAGAACCCTCTTGGGCGCGCCAGGTATAGGAATGAGACGTGGTACAGGACGAGCTCTTTTTTCCAATTCGGCAATGTGAACTCCCTTGCTAGTTACCATAAGTACCGAAATTAACGAAGAATTCCGAACGGGAACTCCCTTGGGAAGAACAGAAAGACAGTGCACAGCCGGCAAAGTTCTCATCGAATCCTTGGAATCTCCTGGCAATATGTAAGACACATCCTTAAATTCTCCTCTCCCGCTATGATCCTCTCTGTAATCGTTCAGGGAGATGAGAGAAGTGCCAGATGATGCTATGATGGAATTTCTCATGTCGTCGTTAGGCATCAGTGAAAGAGAGACTGGAAGGAGACCCAAACGTCGAACGGATAAAAATTTGCATTCCAACGTCCCACGGGAAAGGGACATTATGACAATATATCCAGCCCGAGTCCCACCAATGATAACAATCGAAGTTTCCGTTTCACACAGCTTCTTAATGCTAGAAAAAGCTTCAATGCAGTATGGCGACGAAGACACTTCATCGCTTGAAGATGCTGCCGAAACAATGGAAAACTCCGAAACTGGGGTGCTTTCAGGACCAAAGGAATCTGCATCGTAGATAGCCAAGGAGGTTGTCAGGTCGTCCCGTTGGAGACCAGCCAAAATTAATCGCGAGTTCTCAATTTGGCAGACACGTAAACAAGTGATCTCAGCTGGCACAGACGCCCAGCCACGCGTTATGGCATTTGTACCATCGATCTCAAGAAGAAAAAGCTTGTACGCAGCATCTAAATGTGCAGCAACCCCAATAAGACCAAAGCCGATCGACGCATGCTCAGCTTTTAGGTCTTTTGATCCAAGGATTTCATCCAAAGACTCGACACGACTATGTATTTGTTAGCAAGGTTTTGAAATCAAGCTTTGAATAGGGGTAAGAAAAGGTTACCTATCATCAACGGTGCAAAAAGCGATTGTCTTCTCCGTAATTTGGCACAAATTGGCGTGTTGGTCGTACGAGGCATCAAGTGTTTGATAGGCCATGTCAAGAAACGTGTCCTCGCTATCTAATTGCTTCAACTCAATTCCGCCATTGGAGTCAAGCGAGAACAAGAGGACATCTGAAGAGTCATGTTGGGAGAGGAGCATGAGTAATGGCGGACTAGCCTGAGACGATGTTGATGGGACTTGGAACAGTTGTGGCAATACCCATGCTTCACGAACGGCGGTATAATCGAATTCAATGCCGATGTTTGCTGGGATTCCAATCCGGTGTTCTGTAATGCCACCGTTTATACCACGGCCAGATGTTGCAAAGAGTCGATCAGGAGCTCGAATTTCGAGCTGGTCTGTTTCCATGCTGGACCACGGTAACATGGGTTTGCCTTTAGAGCTTAGCTTTTGGTTCCAGGTGCTAAACTCATCAGTTGATGCAATGTCGAGACATGGAGTCCAATTAGATAAATTACCAATCCAGGCCAAGTCCCGGCGTGGAGGTGCCTTTAGAGAAGGGTTATTTCTTGTTAGCAGGCTAAATTGTTTGTACTCGGGTTTGCATTTTCACCTAGACATAATTTTTTTTCACTGACCTTCCATATAGAGCCATTGCCACAGTCTCCCCCAATGATGAGTAGATCATTAAAGCCATTTGAAACAGTAGTAAAGGCCGTGTCGATGCTGGTGCTTAAATGGGTGTCTCCCATTTCCAAACTGGTGGTCAATGTCTCACCAGGACTGAATTCTAACCAAACCACAATGCCATCTTCTCGTGCGATGTAGATGTTGTCTTTTTGGCTGTAGTAAGATTTTCGGCGGTAAGGACGAGCCCAGGACGTCCACAGCGGCTTGTTTGTTCCAAGGTACCAAGGAGTGGGCTCCCTGTAATCATGTTCAATAGCCTGAAAGGTTGGGTTACCATGTAAAATGTCATCACATACAGCCAGTGAAGTCTCTGTGATTAGACAAAAAGAAGACTTGACAGTGAGGGGAACGATGTGCATTGGTATTTCATGATCAGGGAAAATAAGATGACCCTTTCGACGAGCCCGTAGAACTTCATGCAGGTTGTTGCCGTTGCGCCACTCGTATGTCATGATTCTTGTTTTGCCAGCTACATTAAGGACGAGAAGAAGAATAACGTTTTCAGAGTCTTCGTCCGGAGGATGCAAAAAGTCCATTTTGACGACATAACCGTTGGTCATTTTTGATTTCCAAGATCGTATTGGGTTCAAAGACTGTCCTTCTCGGTACTGTCGACGAAGTGTTTCATAAGGCTCGAGTTCGGAAACACAAAATCCGGATTTTGAAAATGCTGTAGCCATATAGCGAGACCCGGGATCAATTGCAAAATGCAAGCCCGAATCTTGCATCATTTCATTACGAGGGCCAGCCGATTGCGAGCAAACAAACTCAGGCTTGCCGTTTCTTGAGCCCATGAAGATGAAAACATACTTGTGGGTCTCAAGAAAAAGGACCAGGATCTGGAGTGGCAGGTCGCCTCTATCATGAGCATCTTCATCAAGAATAGCACTGATAGGCAGTTCGCTATCGCCAGTGTCGTGAGTTACCATTGTCTCCGGCTCATAATTATAGCCGATTACGCGAGAGTGAATAATCCTTTGTTCGAAATCTGTTTTCCGTGCGATTTCATGAAGTTGGTCGTCTTTTCGAAGCTCGCATACACGGATGAAACGGTCCTAAAGAAAAGGTTTGATCCAGTTAGCAAAATATACTGGTCTTAGTATGTAGCAAAAGACATAGGACTCTTACACCAATGAAAACAATGTCATTGTGAATGGGTGACCGGATTCTGGCGGGAACAATACTTCGGACGACGGGGGTATCAATCACAGTCCTGCTCAGCATGCCGAGTTGTGGATGTTTGGTGTCAGCTGGGAAATGATGAGGGGCAGGTTTATAGCCGGAGAACGGCTCCAGCTTGACATCCTGGTGAACCCATTCACCATTTTTCAGCGCTTTGATTTGGAAGGAAGACATTGTGTTTGCCGATTAGTGCCGGAGATGATGGGATGTAGGCAAATGGATAGCCGTGAATAAGAGAAAGTAAAGAGGTGAGGGGAGCTGTGGGTAGCTAGAGGCTCTCTAACAAGGTGAATGAGCTTTGAAGCAGCGTGCAGGTAGAATATGTGGCGGTGAAAGCAAGCAAGAGTCGAATGAGAGAAGAAGTCGATAAACTCAGGTTTTGCTAGCTTCAAAGCAAGTAACTTGGGACTTTGTGGATGCTGGAAGTTTGAGCTTTCTCCGCTAAATGGAGAATGGGGTACTGTCGGACTGTCGCTATAGTTAGTACATGGGACCGCAAAGGTGGAGATAGGAAAGGGGAGCTGCGGCAATAGAGTTAGGCAAATAGAGATGGAGCTTCTAAAAATGCAAGGCATAAGATGGTAGAGCTCTGAAGGCAAGACCCCATCATGACAAAGCCAATAGACGAGTCCATAGCTTGGGAATGAAGAATCGACGGAGCAAGTCAAAGGGGGTTCGAATTGTGTAGGTGGAAAAGCACCAAGTTGTAGGGTTTTAATCCAGAATTGGTAATTCATCTGCCTGCCTGGGCTCGTCTCGCACTGGTCCTAATAGCTATAGAGAAGCTCGCCATGGACTATGTGCCAAGCGCGCAATACCGGCGAGCCTATTGACCTGGAAAGTCCCACCATCTTCCAACTTGGGTTTTCAGTTCAAGTTGAGTGCAAAACAACGGCTCAGCGGCATGAACCAGATGAGGGTTCTCGCAGCACGAGTGTGAATCCTCGCACATCATTAAACTAGAAGCTTTCACGACTTCATGATACCGACTGTTTAATGTAATGCAGTAGTAGACAACAGGCAGGTGATGAAGTCATACCCAGAACAAACCCCGCACGAGGTGTCAATCGGCCGGCCGCTCTTGGCTATGTAGCCCATGCAATTCACACATCGTACTATTTTTTGCCTCCAAATCTGGGAGCACATCTGCACTAGAAGCGTAATAATTCGTGTACACATATCTCATGTACTATATTTATTGCTGTTCGGATAGAAGAATAGCACTGCTAATTTCTGCCGAGGCTTGCTCGCTTGTGACGTGAATGCGCAGGGGGGATGAAGGAGGGATAGAAAAAAAAAGATCTGGGAGTGTGTTGTCTGATAACAGTAAGGGACTTGGGGTGTCACTTACTTCTCACAGACCATTCCTGGTAGGCAACCTTGAGCCAAGTGAAACAGACCTTCCAGTTTGCACGCCCAGGGCTCAGGACCAGTAGTGCCTTAACAGTCAAGTGAGACTCAGAGCAGGTTGGAGACTCTAAGATGTAGAGAAAGAAAGCAGCAGCCTTGAGGCCAAGAAGCCGGTGTTTTACCAGTATCACACTACAAAGCTTGAAGGTGCTAAGAGTGTAGTGAGAAGCAATATGATTCTAGCCAAACTAGCGAAGGGGGAAAGGGGTTTTGTAAAGAAGGAAGTGTGTGATGCCACATCATCTAGTTATAAGCAAGTCAAGCTTGGAGCTGCCACGTTGTTGTCATTCGTCAAGAAGAAGCTGCCGTAGCAACCGCTTGATTGCGCTTGAGATGCAGCACGAAAGGGATTAGGATACGGGAAAGGGTGGAAAATGGAAAGGCTTAGTAGTAGGCCATAGTGATGGCGGGGGAGTTTTCATAAATGACGGCGCTAAAAGAGCGCATAGCGATCAGCCAGTCACTTGACGGATGTTGCGTCGAGACAACGCAACTCTAGTAGCTATGTCTGTATGTATCCCCTAGTTGTCGTGCCCTTTACTTCATAGCTCTGTCCCAAGGGAGCCGTCCATGTAGGCAGGAGCGTAGGAGGTCAAGGACAGAGTTACCGAAGGCTTTTGGGATATGCAGATACCAGTACAGTCTGATAGAGGACAATGAATAGTGTTCCTGGAGGGCAAATCGATGAAGATGGTGCTTTTCTTGTGGGGGTTTGCGCAAGTGATTGTTTGTGTGTTCCTTACCGTGAAGTTTCAAAACGGGATTTATTAATCGAAGTCGTTAGATGAAGATAGAAGTTGATGTGAGAAAGAGATGAGTTCACACAAGTGGCATTATCAAGCTTGGAGTGATGTTAAATCAAGAAAAGAGAAGAGGTAGTGAAACTTGAGCAAAAATCGCAAAGATGAAAGATTCAAAGCCCTTTTTGAACCTGAGCCAAGAGGTTGTTATCTGATCAGTCACTTTTTGTCCCGCCCCCCCGCGGGCCAGCCAGCAACAGAGGTAGAGGAAAGTACTAAACAAGGGCACAGGAAGGCAGCAAGCAAAAAGCTTGGACCATAACGAATGCTGGATGGGGTTTAGCGTGACTAGGAAAAGCGGAAGCAGAAAACAAGGTGGTTGTCTTGGTTGTGCTGGCTCGGTCGGCTATTGTGACGTGGGTTTTCTCTCAAAATGGGCGAGTGGTTCTATCTTTGGTTGGTCAAGGAGCAAGTACTAGTGTGTCGTGTGCTCTAGCTGAGCAAGAAGCAAGAAGCAAGAAGCAAGGAAATTCTTTGCTTCAGACTCAAACGGTGGACGGCAGGCAATTGCTGTTTTACACATAGCAACTTCTCTATCTTGATGTTTTCAACTCTGTATGATGCGACTATGCACATCGCGGGTTCCTTCCCTTACCGCTGCTACCCTTTTGTCCCTTTTTTTCTTTTTTCTCCTCCTAACATAACTTCAGCTCGACCAATTTCATTGCTAAGCATCCCTACGGCTATTGTAATCAGTCTCCACTTTGGTTCTAGAATTTGCTTGAGCTTAGTGCAACCATCCCCATCTCTTGTCTTCTTGTCTTACTTGCAACTGGCTGTCCCAGTTAGTAAAAGCAGTGGTAACAGCAGTATCAATGCCTGCCTAGTTTACATTCATTGTGTTTTTCTTCCGTTTATGAAAGGACGTACGTAAAGTACCGCCCATCCGTCTGTGTGGCCTTTCTGCATCGTTGAAGACCCAGACTTGTTGTCCCATACATACCCACCCATGGCATCATGTGCTTACCATGCACCTACCTGTGTGTACATGCACATCCACACACACACACACACACACACACACACACACACACACACACACACACACACATACATGCATAGATACGTATACGTATGTATTTGGGCGGGTAGGCTTGGAGCCAGCTCTTCGTAATCCCAGGCTTTCCCTTCCCTAACCTAATCCGCCATTTGATTTTCCACTTGAGCGGACCGTCTGTTCATCTGCTCCTAAAGCTGAGGATACAAATGTGATGTGGAATATGATAGTTAGTCGTGTCTTTTCTCTAATGTAGCATCCAGTCATTCTGAGGGATAGCTTTTCTTTTTCTCTCGCTCCACCTTGCCTGCAAGGCTGCCTAATATTTGCATGAGCTGATGACCGTAGCAACAAGTCATGACTTCTACCTCCATTTTTTCTCATCATTCCCAGGTTTCGTTTATTCGTATCCTCTCTTCCTGCTTTCGCCCTTGTATGTGGCAGGGCTACAGCACCCTCACAAAAATGACAGATCTTATAGGTCATGTCCTTCTTCATCCAACGTGACTAACCTCGCAAAAGGTTTACACCAAGCAACAGCGCCTGTCTGACATGACTTGTGTATGGCGTTACAATGTAACCAGCTGTCGTCGACAATGTATCAGCTACCTGTTGCCCCCAAGTTGGGACTTATCTGACGAGGAATTATGATAGTTGGGGCGGGCTAGCAAGTAACTGATTGCAAGCTAGTTCAACCTTGACCAACGCTCATGTTGAGTTATTCACGGGCTGAGTTGGTGTGGGGGTAGCATTAATCTTGGCCTATTTAGACATTTGCCTGGGGTCCTCTAGCTTCAAGCTGCTGTCTCCATCCAGCATACTGCCAAAAGCGTTGGTGTTCTCCAGCGCCCACAAAGTGGGCAGGAAAAACACGGGTCCAGTATAAGAGACGATTTGACTCATTGTGTGAAAACCACATGCCACAAGTCTCCTGTGACAATTAGGGTATTTGCGGGAGAGGCTGCTTCTGCTTGTATATCAAGAAGGAGTGGCGCGCACGCGCACGCGCACAAAGAGGCTAGGCGGGCAAGAAGGTCTCGACTCTGAGGAAACTTCTCCTAACGGAAATAGCAGGAGGTCTGCATCTTCTTTCTTGTTTATCACAAAGATACACACACTAACTAGGGCTAACTCTTTCGCAAGGGCAAGCAAGTACCTTGCGGCGACACCAACGAAGTCGCCTCCTAAGAGCACTTGCGGCCTTTTTCGTCAACAGCTAGCCCTCTCCCCCATCAAAATGGAAGCCACTGAACCCTCTGTATCTTGGACAAGTCAGTCCCTTACAAAAACATCATGCTCCAAAGAACTATGAGCTTTCAGCGCCCTTGTCCGCCTGTACTCTAGTGACCAGTGCTGATGAACAAGCACTCATCTCCAGAGCCACTAATTCCCTGATCTACCCTCTACCCTCTAGCCGACGTACCAACTACAATAGTGGTGCTAGGCCTGCATAAAGATGCGATGTGTTTTCTATTGGAGAGCCAGGCCTTAGCTGGTCCAAGCCATTCTTTTCCTAGGCAACTCTTTAGTTTTAGCGGCTGTGGGCTCAGAAGTAGCCCCTGATCGATACTCAGACGATAAGAAATTGCATGACACTCTACCCTAGACAACGCATTATCTCCGCTATTGAGCAGGTCCTTGGGCTCTATTAAACTCACATCTCTGCGTTTCTAGCTGCCCTAGTGGACAGTGGGAAAGAGCATTGAGCGTGGTCGACAAGCCAAGCAAGAGGCTGTCTTTGTCAACGAAACTATGTTTAAAAAGAAAATGAAAGTGCGAAAGAATGGAGAGTGGAACATACATTCACTGCATGGCTAAGGGGTATGTGAAAGGCCCTGGTGGTCTTTTTGGAAAGGAAGTTGAGATGCGCGTTCAGATAGAAGCGGCGCACTGCTACAAATGGTCCTCTCCTAGCGGCCTACAAACACCCTCTCTTGTTGGCCTGCAACTAGGGGGGAAGGGTCTGGCTGGATCTTCACTCTAGCTTTGAGAAGCCCCTCTGTCACGTTGACTCAGCCCTCCATGCACCGCTAAAGACCCTGTGTTTAGGCCAGTAGAAGACATGATGGTCCAGTAACGAGCAAGCAGATCTGTGGTTTAGCCCCCAAAACACAGCTTTATTCAAAGTAGCTGAATTGCATAGGCTAGGCAAGAAGCTGTAGTCAAGGCACGACCGACCAAGTCAGGACAAAAACTTGGGTTTCAGAGGGGTAGTGAGTAGCCTCTGCATACTGCGGGCCAGGCCAAGGAATTAGATGGTAGGGGGGAGTCGGAGTGTGCAAATTATTTCCGAGCTAGTACACTCTTTGCTACTATTCACGCACTCCGCCACTCACTGGCGCACAGCATGCTAGAATACCATGTAGCCACTATCCCAGCTGGCTTGGTTAGCCTCGCAAGTTCAGACGTTTCAGCGGATAGAGCTACCACGCGCAAGAACTATGCCAGCCAGACCCGAAGCTACAGCTTCCCTAGTCCTCAGCACTGGTCAGACAGGGCTACAGACGGCGATCCTCGCCTTGCCCTGTGTCTCAGCTGGCTAATCTTCTATTGCATGGTCCTGCTATACTAAGGGGTGCTGTCCCGCTAGCCACTGTTCATTTTCCACTTGTCCTTGTCGGTGCTCTTGAGGCAGGGAGACTGCGCCAATGTGCATGCTATAATATAATACATCATAACCTTAGCCAGGGCAAGTGCTTATTTGCAACGCCTAGCACCCATTGAGCGCCTACTAGACTCCCAAGCTTGTGCAGGCCATGTTAGGTTTTCCGCATCTGATTTAGCACTTGTTTCTCAAGCTTTCTAGGCGTTACGAGACAGCCTATACATAAATAGCATGCATGGCATGGCGAAAGAGCAGCCAGCAAACAGGCCAATCCCATCCTGCCACTAGTTGCTGCCTCTCTGTGCACCATGAGGCGACACTAAGTTTAGAGAAAGACAGGACAGAACGAGCGAGTTTTTGTAATAGGTCGTGTCGTGCGCCAGCTTCGACTTGCCGTGATTGTCAGAACTCGCCACAATCCAACACCCACAGCGTTGCCAAGACTCTCGACATCCGGATACCTTGGAAGACTCTTTTGCGATTTCAGGGCATTCAGCACTAGGTGGCTAGGCATATGCAAACGGAAATCCCCACATCAGGAGCTCAGCCTCCAATTTCACGCACACTCATCCCTCAGGCGAGGGATCTGTTTGCGGTTTCTGACTGCTTCAGCGTGCGCGTACCGTTCTCGCTCTCGTCAACGAAAAGGGTGGCCAAATTCAAGCTACAGCCATCTGTCGAAGAGCCATGAAAGGTTTCGAGTTAGTAACCAATCTAGCCCATCATAATTTGCACAACTACCGTACTGGTACCCAAGCGTAAGTACCGCCGTGATGATGTGCAGAGTATGGTACATAGACTTAGGGTGTCTTTTTAGATCCTGCGACCGGAACTTTTGTCCAACTAGCCCAAACGCTTCAATAGACGAAGCTGAACAGACAAGCGGGGGGGAAGATCTCAGCCATTGCATTTCAGCCTGGTGGACTATTCCTAGTGCTTTTAGTGTGTTGCCAAAACAAAACCAAGGAAAAGGCAACGCTCAACCAAGAGCCCGCGAGACGCTGTTCTGAAGTCAATCCTTCAAGCCAAAGCTAGCGCTTACTAGCGGGTAGAACGGAAGGCAAGGAAGAAAACATTTTAAGCTGCTCCCTAACCGCCTTCGCGTTGCATTGCATGACAACACAGATGGATCAGGGTGTCTACCTACTAGGCTTGCTAGGATGAACAAGTTCAATTCCTCTCTCAAAGCCAAAACGACTCAAGAATAAGAAGAAAAAGTTCTTCCGCTTGCTCTTCACCCGCCACGCTCATTGTGACACACCTTGAGAGCGGGTAAACCGTGCTTGAACCTCTGCGAGCGTTCCTTTTTGAGAGTGCCTAGCCCGCATCTTGTTGGGTTGCTTTGCTTGTGTGCAGTGTACTGGTACTATGTGAGTACATGTACGGTATGGCCATGGAGCCGTTGATCGTTTTCATTCAGGTAGGGTTTTTTTCTTCCCTCGGGTGGAAGGAACCAAGTCTTGGTCCTGAGGGAAACCCAAGGACAACAACTCGCTCCTCAACACCAATTCGGCTCCATGAGAAATTGGGGGGGGGGGCGGGCAGGCCCATGTTTGCTTATTTTGCTCCAGACTGGCTGGCGCAGTTTGTTAGCCACCTGTTGTGCAGGTGTGCAACGTTGTGCAACTCTACATTTTATACCATGTGAAGCAAGGCAAAGGAAAGGAAGAGCCAAATAACAGCAATCTGACACACTTTTTAGCGTTGATTTTGCTAGCAAAGCTAGCCTTCCTAGCTTTTGCTTTCTCATCACCCTTCAGACATTTATGCATTGTCCACACGGGGAACGGCACTTCCCGGGCATAATAACGGCCAATAATTCGGCAACGGGAACAGCATAACACTAGCATGAAAATATAAACATGACTCCAGGCGTCATCTAGCACCCTTGACTCGTCCATTTTTTCCGTGTCTTCTCTCTCCTTTTAGCCGGCAGCAGCGGCTGTGGCCCAGTAGATAAACTCCCTCTCACAGGAGCCTGTTCCGGAAAGAGCAGGTCTTGCGATCCGAGAAAAAAAGCAGCTTTTCTGTAAGACCATTAGCGCCACACTATCCGTGCATCATGTGGCGTCATATTATGGGGCGCCCTGGCCTATCAATTTAAAACTTTGGGCTGGAGCTACCTTCGTACGGTTGGCGGCTTGGTAGGGGGCTGCGTGGTGATGGCCTATTGCTCGAGGTCAACTACCTACCTGTATCCCAAATACGACAGCTACAATAGAGTGTCTACGCACAAAGAACAAGGCCGCAGTTTCTTCCTCTCCAAAATACGTCATTCCATGATCTTGAAAGCCCCGACACTGCTTACCATCTGAGGGACAAGATCGCCAAACGTCGGCCTATTACGTCACTGGCTCTCGTTCAGCATGGGCGCTGTTGGCGATGAATTCGGCGAGAGGATAAAGCGAGAGGATGGATGCCATGATAATATAGACCGAAAAGATTCATTTGCCTCTGATGGCGAGTTGGAATATCTCCGTTTAAAGACAGCGGAAATCCAGGAAGCTTGCAATGCTCGCGATCTTCCAACGCTACGAAGATGCGCACTCTCCAAAGGCGGATTTCTCAAAGACTACCTGCGGCAGTCTGCATGTAAGCTTTACCTCTCACTACCGCCCTACTAGTACCAAGTCGCTCCTTTGCCTAATGTGTCCGCGCCTTCTGCTTGTGCCGTTTAACAATAGGGCCCCTACTTCTAGGCGATGACATAGTAGAGGATGCAAAAGAGCACCCACTAGACTCGTCCTGGAAAGACCTTGAGCCTCATCACGATGAAAACCAAGTACAGCTTGATGTCAACAGGTCTTTCGTGTATTATCCCAACGGTTCGTGACAATACCTCCCCGCTTTTTTGCCTGCCCGCATACATACCAGCTACTAAACATAAGGCGCTACAGGTAAGACTGAGACGGAGCTTTCAGCATTCAAGCAAGAGCTTTCTGATTTGATGCTTGAAGTGCTGCGTCGTTACCCGTACCTACACTACTTCCAGGGATATCACGACATCTGCCAAGTTTTCGTGCTTGTGCTCTCAGACCGTCGTGCCCGCGCCCGTGCTGTCAGCCGCCTCTCGCTACTACGCATCCGCGATTTTATGCTCAGTTCGCTGCGGCCGACTGTATCACAGCTACATCTCATCCCCGATATCTTGGCCGCCGCTGATGCGCCCTTACGCCGACATCTAGCTGGCGTTGTTGACCCGTTCTACGCTCTGGCTGGAACACTGACCATGTACGCCCACAATATCGAGCGTTATGGCGACATTGCCCGGCTATTCGATGCCATGCTTGCTGCTGAGCCGGCATTCAGTGTCTACGTGTTTGCGTACATCATTTTATCGCGTCGGGGAGTTCTCCTAGACATACCCAATGACGAACAGGATGTGCTACACGCCGTGTTGTCTCAGGTGCCGCAGCCACTGAATGTAGAGGGCTTGATCTCAGGAACTATGGAGTTGATGGAAAAGTACCCTCCCAGGTCGCTCCCAGCGTGGAAGAGAATTTCGGCATACAGCTGCTTAAAGACTTACTCACCCTTGGAACGTTGCGAAAGCATGGAAGATGCTGCCAGGAATTTCAAAAAACAGACGTCGGAGCTTGAATGGCAAGACCTGTGCGAACGAACTACCAAAGCTCTATGGAAATACCGTAAACCAGCGAGAGCTGTGTGCGCCGCAGTTGCAGTTGGAATTTTCGCCATCTACCTCAGGAAGAATCCCTCCCTGCTCAACAGTTTGCCTTCCTCCATATCACGAGTACTATTTTACCGTTGAACCATCAATAGTGCCGTGATGAATATCCTAAACATTCTTAGTTACATTTCACATAACGAGACATCTCCTATCTTTCTATGTACATAGCAAGCCGCCGGAGCCCTAGTTGACCATCATACATTTATGCAGGCTTCTATATCTCCAAAAAGGCGTTATGCAGAGACAAGAGGTGTTTGGATACGCCGAGCAGAAGCTTCCTATGTACTTTCCTGGAACTGGGCTTTTAGGCTTTCATAATGGCTCTCCTGTTCCTTTGCGAGTTTCCCAGATGTATCTGTAATAATTGTTGCAATCAACGAAAAGTTGGTGTGCAAGAATCTTGATCGTTTTCGTTGATCCCCGCCGCTTTGCACCTGTGCATACTTTGACAAGAACGACTCAACCTCCATTCGCAGTCGGCCCAAGCTTGTCACCACAGGTTCATTATCCGCGGCCTCTGAGCTCAGTTCCAAGATACCATGGAGAATCTGCCCAAAGCGCAACGTAACAATATGCGGAGCGAACGACATGCTAGAGCTCGAAGCCTTGGACGGAAGAGTTGCTGTCAAGCTATGGACAGAGTCAGAGTGGAAGTCCATCACTTTTTGTAGACGAGGCCATAACATCATGCTTATATTATTGATGTATGCGTTCAGAGCAGGCACTCGTCGTCTCTGAAGTTCAAAGGCAAAGTGTTGTGTTAAACGGATTGACAAAAGTACACCAAGAGCATCATATGTGTCTGATGTGAGCGCGCGCGCAGTATTTTCCCCTAGCGTAAACGTTGGCTCGAATATGTAGTTAAAGTGCTTTTGTATCGTGCTCAAAGACATTGGGGGAGAAAAGAACGATGACAGAAAGGTATACTCGGCCGTGGTGTTATCTACCAACGCAAGATTAAAATTTCGGAAAGGAACCTCCAAGTACTGGTAGCCCTGTGTGTCTTCCGCAAGATACGATGGAAGAGCCGTTTGATTATTTGTCCTCAGAAGATCGACTCGGCGACCAAGATTGAAGGTGTCGTGTGGAGGGTTCTGTTGTCGCATGGAAGGGACAGAGAGTATAGATGACTTTCTAGAAGGGTCTTCAGCGCCCAGTGCATCATGCTTGTCAAACACATGAATCTTGAGCTTTTCCAACGATTTTTGATACCTCGTGAAATGATGTAGATAGTACCAACGAATTGTGTTCATATACGCCAGACAAATTTCATCGCCTAGTTTCGAGTTGTGCTTGTATAGAAAGGCGAATGCAGCTTTGAACTTGACAAAGTTTTGCTGCTGCAGTATTTGTGCGTTGATGTTTGGCGATCGCAAGGCTTTGATTTGTGCAACCATATAATCTCGAATACGCTCAATAGCCTACATGCATTACAAAGCGAAGTCAGCATTCTCAATACCCATCACCAGGACACAAACCACCAGAATCAGTTGTACAACTCAGCAGTACAAGATTAAGGAAATGGCTCATCCATCACATACCTTGTCAACTAGCTTTTCCAGCAAGGGGCCAAGCTCCTCCCAAGCCTTCCCTTGCCTATGAGGTTCTTTCTTGTAAGCTATAGCTCTACGGTCTACCTCATGAAGTGCCTTGATCCACGTCTCGTCAAAAGATCCATCAGAAATCTTTGACACGACTGTAGGCGCAATGCTCAAGTCTTCAACAACAGGGCCAAGCGCTCGTTCTACAGTCTTGCGGTTCTCTAGTCGGACATTCAAGGCCATAGAACGAGCTTGTAAGGTTTCAATATCGGTAGAAACAAATTCTAAGTCGCTTCTAAAGTTTTCGAGGTTGATTTCAACCGAGTTAAGAATAGTATCGCAGTCGATAATACCGCCGTGCAATTGGTTGAGCCGGTTCTTTTCCGCGTCATCTATGGAAAATACAAGGTGCCTGTTAGAACAACGCCAATTTCTACGCCAATATATGTAAACAGCAGAAATATGCAATTAGAAGCTTACATTCGAGAACTATGTTGTTGTCTTGAGACTTGGAGGGTATCTTTGATCTTGCGAATTCAGAAAGCGACAGACCCGAAAAATCAAAGTCTAGAGCGAGATCCTCGTCGACTATCGCGTGTGCTGGCACAACATCTATATCCGAGGCGTCCTTCTCTACTTCTATTAGTTGTTGTACGAGGGCTTCTGGGTTAGGAGCCCCTGGTGATGGATGTCGAGAGGAGTTTCCATTTTGCTTGCGCGCGGCGGATAAAAGCGATGTCGTAGATTTGTTTGTAGCCAGTGTCAATGATGAGCCCCGGGGCGGTGGAGCAGAGCCTGCTACTGTCCTTTGAGATGTAACATATGGACTCAGATTACTTGGTGTTCGGCGCACTGCGGCATTGTTGCTGTTATTGTTGACACTGCTATTGCTGCTATGCGGTCGGGATGGTGGAAGGGAAGATGTCGATTGATTAGCCTGAACGGCTAAGCGGTCAAGCCACATGGTTCATAGAAACGCAATGAATTAAAAGTAAAGAATCGTGCACAGCACTCAATGTCGCGAAAAGCCGGTCTTCTTTGGTCACAAAGCCTAAGTGGTCACTATTTAGGTAGCACATGCCTAGAGCTTACACTCTGTCCGTCTGGCCAACAGCCCAATAAATTTCTAGGATTTGGTTGTTGTTGTTTGTCGCGCAGGGGTGAAAGATGGCTGACTAACTTACCAACCCTAACAAGCTATAATTTGAGCAGCTCCCATTAGGAAAAAAGAAGATAATTTAATGAGAATTGGAAATGAGCAACCCATGGATGTCACGTGAGCTCAATGTTGGTAGAGCCAGTTATGACATGAAGCCTGTTGTTTTCTATTTAGATTAGGGACCTCGCATACTAACTCTATGCCACGTCTGCATCATGTGCTTATCCGAGGTTATTCCGATTAGCATCAACATCTCCACATTAGAATGAGTATTGATCACAATAGGCATTCTCGGGCTCGATCTCAATCTAATTAGATAGTGGTGATGGAGCAACAACATTGTCGCACCTGCCAACGATACCGTCCTCAATGCTACACCCATAGCACTTACTATATCGGCGCCCACAATCCCAGGAGCTTTATACAGGTACTACATGTGCAAACCAATGCATTATGTGCTTTATTTCTAGTAGCAATATGCAGGGCATAACATGCTGCATAAAGTCACACAAGTCCTTGTCATGGTTGTGTTTGTAGGACAGTGTTTGCTGCATGAAACACTCGCTCTAATATGTCTCGTACTGTCTGTCTACTGTATTACTCTACATTGGGCATATTTCTGCCTCCTCTTCGTGATGGTATGAATGCAAAAACGCGTGGGAGCATCTATTTTGTTTTAGGGCATAGGCCGCTGGCTACCAGTGATAAGAAATAGTTAAGGGCTTGGCTTCGTTTCCAAGTTAGCGTTATTTGCAAAAGAATCTCTTCAAAGTTGTGTCATCATGTGTATGATAGGCCAGGCTTGAACCTTGTGGTTTTCGTTCTTAGAAGCACAAACAGACAGCATCATATGACTAGCAAATGTGTCATTTTTCTACTCTCCCAAGAATGCTGTGATTAACGATAACTTTAGTTCACATTTAGCCTTGCTAGCCAGGTTTCAACCAAGGGTGCTGAGAGGAGCCAGTGCCCCTCCAAGAAGACAAAAATTTTTGCCCCTCTACAATTAGAGCTAACTACGTAGTACATCTGTGCACTGTGTGCACTGTAAAATTTTCCTCCTCACAAGTACCCCGCGCTTCTTTATAAGCAAAAATTTCCTCAACTTCATCTTGTCTTTCTTTTCCTCTCCTTTCACTACCAAGATTTAATCGCCCAACATTCACCATGTCTGAAGTCACTGATGTAAGTTTACACTCTGCTCTAAACCCGAGATAATAAATATCTTTTCCTGCCTTCAATTATCGTTGTTTGATTTTCGACTCGCCACCTTGTCCTGCTAAGCCCTTCACCATCGATACCCACCCCGCATATCGACCACAAGATTGTTGCTCAGATACATGATCTTGTGCTCCATTTCCATTGGAACGCCTCTTTGGGTATTGGTGAAGAAGAGGGATCTGGTTAAAATGAACCGCACACGCCTTGTCAATTCTAAATTTTTATTTGATATCCTTTCGAAAGGCGAAGCAGTGTGTTGAATCATGCTACTCAGCAGCAGGAGTCATCGGAAAAACCCTTGGGGCTCAAACATTGAAATGTTCGTTTTGCATTTTCGCGCCGCTTGACACGTACACACACGACATATGATACATACATCTATATAAGCGATTTTTTACAAAGATATCTAGTCGCTGACATGTCCTTTGCCTACTAGCATGAATCCCAGTTCGAGTCGGCCAATGCCGGCGCTTCGAAGACCTACCCTATGCAGTGCTCTGCTCTCCGCAAGAACGGTTACGTCATGATAAAGCAGCGCCCCTGCAAGATTGTCGACATGTCGACCTCCAAGACCGGCAAGCACGGTCACGCTAAAGTCCACTTGGTTGCCATTGACATCTTCACTGGCAAGAAGCTCGAGGAGCTGTGCCCCTCGACTCACAACATGGAGGTCCCCACCGTCAAGCGCAGTGAATGGCAGTTGGTAAGACTCAAAAATGAGCCCAGAATGATGGAGCTCAATACATATCAATTGAATGGCGTGTGTTCTAACGGATCGGCATAGGTTAACATCGACGACGATGGCTACATGGGTCTGATTGACGACTCTGGTGGTTCCAAGGATGATCTCAAGGTCCCTGAAAGTGATGTTGGCGCAAAGATTATGGCTATGTGGGAGGAGGAGAAGGATATCAGTAAGTTGAACCCCCCACCTACATCTTTGTTAAATGGCTTTGGTTATTAACTGTCCCTCTACAGTCATTGTCATCCAGCAGGCCGTAAATGAGGAGTGTGCCATTGATGTTAAGGAAGCCCCCCGTAGCTCTATTTAAGCATCTCTTTTCGCGTAAAGAAAAAAAATTAAAATTACAAATCTCGGATCTACCAGCATGCTATGTTTTCTTACTGTCATAATTCGTCTTGCCGTGATGTTTAAACCTTACTAGGGCTTTCTTTCATGAAATAGGGGAGGCGCTAAGTGCCTTGAAGTGTTTGTCTTTTTTGACAGATAAGTAGCCATGAGTGGCCCTTGCCCTACGCTATACCTTAGTGACTACTGGTGACGGTTTTCAGCGAGCCGTGGGGTCAGCGCTCCATCATTCCCCTTGGCATTTAGTTGGTGCTGGCAAGTCAAAATACATCGTGCTCGATGGGAGGCAGTAATTATATTGGTTAAAATGGCCACCATAGGATAATGATGACATCTCAAGTTTATAGAGATAGGCAGGATGGCTCAGCACACTCTCCTGTGAAGGAGCGTTCGGTGCATAATCAATCAAATACGTGTGACAAAAAGGAGTCATCACAACCCTAAGACCCTAAGACACGTCCTAAAAATTAATGTTCGACAAGGCGGTCAATTTGATATCGCAGTGGGAGTTCTCTACCTTGACTCTCCCAGTGTATTTCCTTGGATTGGATCTTTTGTCTAACCTAAAGCCCAAGGCTTTCCCTCATTTTTGCCCCTGCAATTCGGATATATTGGATAAAAAGCTATCATATCCTGACAGGATTGCACGTGGCCCTTTTTCTTTTTCTTTTTGCTTCTTTTTAGCACTGGGTTCTAGGCTGACATGGAACAGGATAATCGTGAGTTGCACCGCTTCCCTAAGGGGAGCGAGAGGTGCTCAAGATGCAGGGCCAAGCGATGGTATCAAGAGAGCGGTCTCAGGTACTGCCAGAACGGACATCAGATCGAGGGATACATTGAGTTCGCAGCAGATGAAACTGGCTTGGCAGGCTTCACTGGTCATCACACAACCAGAAAAGAGAAGGAAGTTAAAGAGAGCGAGAAGAAGCGATTAACAGGGGCCAGAGGCCGTGACCTTTATCTGGAGTGTCTACAATATTTGCTGCGAAACCAAGTGCTATGGCTTGTCACGCAACAAAACTACAAGCCTGAGCTGGAAGGTATTGTCCAAGATCTCTGGGATCTCAGAATAAGGGGCTGCCCTCTAGCTGAGATAGCGGCAGATGTTGAAAAAGAAGATGTTTTGTTTTCTAGCTCGCAGCCAGCACCACTGAATGAGGACTTCGAGTTAGGTCCATCTGTAAGAGCACTAACCTGGTCAGTTGGCCCTGATCAAAAATGGCCAGTGCCATTACTCATGGAAACCCTGGGACTATGCTACCTTGGCTGCTTGCTATTGAGGATACCAACGAAAATCGGGGACATTTTCCTATGGGCCAAAACTAATAGGTTGCCATATGTTCATGCGGTGAGTATCGAGTTTGATGCTGATACCAGCTACGTCTTCCATATTGCTAATCACGTACTGTAGTACGAAATTATCCCTAAAAACCTGACGGAACGTCTGCCTCAGCCGTATCCGAGAATGCTCAAATTTCCTATACGAGTGCCCATACGAGGAAATGATTTACATGCTACAATTCTTAAACTCGGACTGTCGTATGATGTCAACTATTCGTTGAAGTTCCCACCTATCAGTTATTACTCGTGCACATTGGACTATGCAAGAAGTCTAGGACTTCCCGGTTGGTAACCCAGTTAAAAACACTACATTCATGTCATGATGTTCTAACTGGAATATAGTGGAGATCGTTGCTGTTGTCAAGCAATTCACTGCATTTCTGCAGATCACTTACAACTTGCCTACTACTAAATCACGCATAAGGCTTATTGACCAACCCGAGGTACAACTGATATCTTTGATTGTTGCAATTGTGAAGCACTTTTTCCCATTTAATAGTACAAGCGGGATACAGAACAAACCTGAATACCTTCCAACTGTAGATTGGTCGGTCTGGGCCAAACACATGATATCGAATCAAGATAACGAATCTGAAGTAATAGACTATAGTGGTCTATCGGGTGAAGACATTGTATCGATGTCTGAAGAACAAGAAATGCGGTTCTTCGAGCATGCACTCATGTTTTCCAAGGTTGATGGTAGGTGGCTACAATTATACAACCTGGTACCTAACGTGGCTTTTTTTCCGTGCTGCTAACTTTGAATCGTTACCCTAGATGGAACAAATAGACTCTTGAGCTTCTTCCCATTTTCGATGAAAGAAAAGCATCATAATGGAAAGCAGCCTGTTATTAACCGCGGTAAATCACCAGACCTAATCGCCATGCAAATGGAGGGACTAGAATACTGCGGCAGTGAGCAAGATACGGAAGCTCCATACTTCTCTATCTCTGATAGAACAGAACATGATCTTTCAGAAGAAGCAAGACTGTTCTATAAGGAAGCAGCAACACAGAGTGGGCTTGACATCCAAACTTTGATACAGGGTGTGGACATGGTTGAGACTCAGATACAGAGCGCTGAAAGGCAGCGGAAAAAACAATTGCGAATTTAAGACGCAAAGCGGGTGTACCTGATGCCCGATGTGATGAAAAGATAGAGGGACTTTCTAGCATGATGTTGTTTCATGCCCCATGATCAGTAGTCACCTTGTGTAACAAAGCACATCAAGTGAGCTTACAAGGGACCGCTTTTTTGGCTAGAATAATTTACACTGTGAAAGCATTAAAAATGGGTCTGATTGATGGAGAACAGCGCACAAGAAATTCCGAAGACACCTGAAAAGTAGATGAAATTTTGGTGGGGTCACGTGAAAAGAGGGTTTTCGAAATCACACCTTAGAATACCCTGCGACCTTAGTCTAAACCCCACTCACTTGGGTTTATTGAATGATTCTCTTGTGTGTTGAACTTTTACTTTCTTCCAGCTGAGAGAGCATCATACCGTCACCAAATACCGGCAAGAGTAAGTGCGCATAGCATGCTATCTATGGTCGACTGACCGATGAAATGATACCAATGTCTATGATGTGAATATTTGTCACTAACATGCATTCAACCTATAGTGCAGATGTAAGCCTTTTCATTCTCCCCTAGAACCGTTCAGTTTGGATTTCGAATTTCGGAACTTGCGAATAATTACCACCGACTTGATTTTCATTATCCGACGCCACTCTTTCTCGACTTGCCCCTCCGGAAAAAGATGCCGAATCATTACTTCGCAAATATTGCAAAAAAATCGACAGTCGACCCAAGATGCTAACAACGGAACAGTTTCGTCAAGACCCTGACGGGTAAGACCATTACCCTGGAGGTCGAGTCTTCGGACACGATCGACAACGTCAAGTCCAAGATCCAGGACAAGGAGGGTATTCCCCCGGACCAGCAGCGCTTGATCTTTGCTGGCAAGCAGCTTGAGGATGGCCGCACTCTGTCCGACTACAACATCCAGAAGGAGTCCACCCTCCACCTTGTCCTCCGTCTGCGTGGTGGTATCATTGAGCCGTCGCTGAAGGCCCTGGCCTCCAAGTTCAACTGCGACAAGATGATTTGCCGCAAGTGCTACGTATGTTCCCTTTTTTCTCTTTGCCATGATAACCTGGCATGAATAGTGAAGGTACGGTAATTTATAATAGCCATGCTAACCAAACGATGTTTTCTGCAGGCTCGTCTTCCCCCTCGTGCCACCAACTGCCGTAAGCGGAAGTGCGGCCACACCAACCAGCTGCGCCCCAAGAAGAAGCTCAAATAGACGATGCGCGCAACGAGCTGGGTGTGTCAAAAAGGAAATGTGGCGTCAGGGATTCTGCATTTTGGTTGTCAATATGGCATAAGAATTGTTCATGTTTGTCTAGCCCTTTATGATAACATAACGGAAGAAAAAAAATTAGCGACTTGCTTTCCCGGATGTATCTAATGGTGACATGACGTGATTGAAAGATAATGTATTGATGATGCAGTCGGTGTGTACAAACGTCGATGTTGAAGATCGGTAAACATATGGCTCATCTAAGCAGCTGGACGGCGATGTCACCCTTGCGTAATGGTTAGCTACAATACGAATTACAATCTACGTAACCTGTTAATTGCCACCAAGGATAGACAGCACACAGGCGTAGGGATTGTGGAAGCTTAGCAACTTGCTTCGTCATTCTACTGTGCTCACTTGCTCGTTTGACGGCTAATATTCGGCTAAACCGACAGCTCGGGGCTGGCTGCTGCGTTTCGCGACTTGGCGCTCTTTCAAGGCTCAATGCAGCTGCTTGCTTGAGCTCTTTGCATTGCTAACAACCTCATTTCTGTTGATAAATAACACTTGGCATCCCGATTTTCCTTGTTATTTCTCACGTTTCTCGACTGCGTCTGTGAAACTGGCTTTGCCTGATTCTCTTTTTTCTACATCACTTGTTTTATTGTCAAGCTGGCCTTGCTTCCAAAATGTCCGGCTCTGGTTATGATGCTGTAGTTGATGTGGATGACGATGTAAGATGAAGCTTTCTTTAATACAACTCACACTAAAGTGCTAATTGCTTTTAATTTCGGGTTTGGACTTGTTCTAAACTATAGGGAGATCTTGGCCGTACCGATCTTCAAGACGATCTCGAATTCCACAACTCGACTTTCAACGAGTCCTCTGGCCGCCGCAAGGGCCCATCTGGTGGCGGTTTGTTGCCTCAACCTGCTACGGCGCCATCCTCGTCAGGCCAGAAGCATATGCTTTGGTCAATAGGCTTCTATGCGCAGTTCTTCGATGTTGATACCTCAGCCGTGCTGGACCGGTGCTTCGCCGCGCTGTATCCTCGTGCGAACTTTCTTGATGTGCTAGAGGGAAATCCTGACTTGTATGGGCCATTCTGGATTGCTACCACGGTAGTTTTGATCCTATTCTTGGGCGGTACAATCAGCGAATACAGAGCTCTTAATCACGGCGATGAGTTTGTGTACAACTTTAAGCTGCTCAGTGGTACGTTTTGGACGCCAGGTCTCTTCCTCGTCTACTTGTGCTGGATGTTTTGTGCTAATTACTGCCTCTTTGGATCCTAGGTGCTGCGGGTCTCATCTACGGCTACACTCTTTTCGTCCCCGTTGTTCTATTTGGAGCCTTGCGATACTTTGGCAGCGAATCTGCGAATATTTTGGAGTGCTGGGCGTTGTACGGCTACGGGA
The DNA here is from genome assembly GCA_038407015.1 of Ceratocystis ficicola. Lineage (NCBI taxonomy): Eukaryota > Fungi > Ascomycota > Sordariomycetes > Microascales > Ceratocystidaceae > Ceratocystis > Ceratocystis ficicola. The sequence continues at coordinate 29,531 of JAZBQP010000025.1, read as the reverse complement.
ATCTTATTTGGATCCCTGTGGCCCTCATTAGCTGGTCTCCCATAGATATCCTGAATTGGGCTTTTGTCGGTGTTGGTTGCGCCATGTCTGTTATGTTTTTGGTGCGCAACTTGTATCCCATGCTTGCTGCGACGGATCGGAAGACAAGCCAGATCATGCTGATTGTCATAGTCGTGCTTCACATGGCGCTGTCTCTGACGATCAAGTTCTTGTTTTTTGCACACAAGAGTCCGTTGCATGATTCTCCCAAAGACGGTGATAAGCCCGCACTGTTTGCTATTTAGAGGTAGCCATTGTGAATAGAGCTTGGCGCAAGCATGTTATGCTTGTGTATTTTTCAGGCTCGCTTAGAAGTTTTGGAAGATGGCAAAGAGAACGGGTATCTCTATCATTTATATTATGCTTCTTTTTTCTCTGTTTCATTGCTCTTCCTTCTTCGGGGTCAACGTAAATCTGTTTTTCTTTCTCTTTATTTTAAATATCTGCAAGGTACTTCCTACTTTGTACAAAATGTCTTCTAATTAAAGGAGTGCGTGATATCGCCGCCCTTGGCCACCCAGTCAACCCAGCTCCCAGGGTACTCGGCTGTTTTCCAGCCCGCATCACGTGCTAGCTTTGCCGCTGCATGGCTACGGACGCCAGCCTTGCAGAAAAACAGCAGTATCTTGTCCTTCTCAGGTCTCTCAAAACCAAACCGATCTTCAAAGTCTTCGGGGTGGATTTGGAAGCTGTCCGGCGATGAGGCGATGGGGATATTGACTGCGTTGGGGATGGTCCCGGTTTGGACAAGCTCACCGTGTTCGCGGGCATCTAAGCAGAGGATTAAAGAGGCATATTAGCTGTTTGCCGGGCACCGTGTTCGGAGGGAATATCAGAAGTACGGGGGAATAAGTGGATCACGTCCCGGCGAGAGGGTCATACCAACGATTATATACTCCTCCGGCTGCTCAGCAACAAGTTTCTTCATCTATTACTCATGAGTCGTTAGTAAGTCACACATGCCACAACGAACATGAAGAATAACATCAGTGAGCTATTTGCCCAGGCTAGCTATACCTTTTCATAATCAAACACCTCCACCTTCTCTTGTGTGGTCAAAGTGCTAGAAGAAAAAGCCCGACGAGATGCAATTTTAAGTGCCGTGGCCCTGCCAGTTTGAAAACTGTGTGTTGAGGGCTGCGCACTAGCAAGGCATCTTGGTGCAAAGCTGCGAGGCACTGAGGTTGATGAAGCTCTGATTACAGCACGAGGGGTAATGGTCGAAGCAATTCTGTAGCTGGACATTTTGGCTACGGCGCTATAATTGCTTTAGAAAAGAAATTATTGCCAATCTAAAGAAGTGATGAGTTGTTTGGTGGATCATGATGGCTGATAGTGGTTGGATCCAGTTCGGTTCCATCTTCACCTGTGTATTACTAAGCTAAGCTTTTACAAGGCCAAGATAACCCTCAAAAAACAACATTCCAACAAAAACTGCAGTGTTCATTAAAAGAGAAACAAACTGTGGATATTTGAGCATGAAATACATAAAAACACTTCTGTCTCCCAACATTAGGTATATCGAAAGCAAGGAACTGAAAAACATTAATTAAATACAACAAACAGAACTCCTGAAAAGCCCCTCAAGACCATGCTTGCGTAGCTTCTGCCTGGTATCATTGGAAAATTAATTTGGAATCGCCACAATACTATCAAGTCACTCATGATGAAGATAAAGATGAGCAGCAGGTAGCAAGTAAGAAAAAGCCTAAAAATTGTGCTTTGCATGTTGCTGGGACTGTTTGTAGCCCTGCGCTGGCTTCCACACTCAAACAAGAACGGAGAAAAGTGATGCTTAGTGAAGTCATGAGGCGGGAGACATGATGCGTATGACATGTCTCGGGGCTAGCGCTTTAAAGAAGTCGGGTCTCGGAAGGACCTGGTGCTCATAAAAGATAACCTGTTCATCAAAAGGATTTGGAAAACTAGAGGGAAAGTAAAATAAAAACGAATAACTGGCATGGGAATTAGGTTCTCTTGGTAAACGTGAGAGGGCAGTCATCCTAGCAAGGCAAACAAATGTTAGCTATGATTTTCATGGATAGGCAAAACTGGGGGTGGCGTAGCTTACGGCGGGAAAGATGGTTGCAAATACTTTGATTTCCTCGGAGAGAGGAGTGGCGTGATGCACCCAATTCACCTCCATTGACGCCTTACCAATCATCAGAGCTAAATTATGCTGGGCATAAATTTGGCCTAGACAATAGTGTGGCCCAGTTCCAAACACAAGATAGTTTTTGGCACCCTTCACCTCAGCGTCGCCTTTGTAATAGCGGTCAGGGTTGAAGGTGTCAGGGTCTTCGTAAACCTCAGGATCGCGGAGTGCCATGTACGTAGTGGGAATGATCATCGCACCTAGAAAAAAAGGAAAAGAAGCACGTGCACACGCACACATATAGGTTAGCCGGCAGATTCAGCGGTCTCATGTTTCGTTCTTTTGAGGATATGGGACCAAATCTAATATTACCTTTGGGGACCGTGTAGTTGTCAGTAATTGGGAAAGGCTTTTTGGCTAGATATGGGACCATCAGAACAGGCGGGCGGTAGCGCAATAGTTCCCGAACAACAGCACGCGTGTAAGTCAATGATTCAAGCTGGTCCATGTTTAAGGGCGCATGGATATCACCGGAGCGTATCGCAATGTTTTCCTCGCGAACACGATCAAGTATATCTGGTCGTTGAGCCATGATTTGAAAGAGCCAAGTAGCAGCGCTGGTAGTGGCATCTTGAGAGGCAAATAGGAAAGTAAAAATAGTTTGAGCAATCTCATAGTCGGTAAAGTTTCGCAGAAAAGGCGTAGGTTTCTCAAGGCTCTCCGTGTCGCCATTAGCATCAGCTTCACGCCAACGGTTAGAGTCCAAGATACTTTTAACCCAGCCATCCAAAATCGACGCTACTTCGCCGCCAGCAGCCATGCGTAGTTTGGACTTGGCAGCGCAGTTGGTGAACTCGGATAAAACCATGTCTGCAGCCTTTTTCCCATACCAAGCTTTGGTGTAAGGAATGATAACAGGAAAGTTAACCAACTCCAAAGCAGCAGTGATGAGGTAGTAGTTCTTAAAAATTTCTTGACACGCCTCATCAGATATATATTGACCAATAAATGTACGTAGAGAGACGGCACACATCGCCTCACGGAAGTGACACATGAAAGGTGTGGGCTTCCCGCCGTTCTCTTTAGTAATGCCAACAAACTTCTTCATGTATATATTGTAAACATCTTCCTGACTAGGCAGGTATGATTCAAGGGCCTTCCGGGTGAAGAGACAGTTAAGGCCCTTGCGGTATTCGACATGAGAACGGCCATCTAAAAAGACCCAGTTCGCAGGACCGAGTAGTTTGTGGGCGACGTCAACTACACAGGGCTTGACATAAGCAGGGGAGTTGAAAACACGACGGGCCATATCACGAGTAGAAGCAATGACGACAAATCTGAGATTGTGATACCGCTGTTAGCAAATGAGGCGTGTAAAATATGGGGGGAGAGTTGGCTTAATAGCTTCATTCCCCAAGGAATTCTAAGTATTACTTGTGAAAGACCGAGACGCAGCTCAGTGGGCCGCTGAGCCATTTGGCATGATACTTGTCGAATTTAGGATCTACTGACTCTAGGAAAGGGCCAATGAAGGGAATTTTGAATGCCGGACCGGCAATGGAGCCCTTTTTGATAACATAACTGACTAAAAGTAGCACACAAGTTAGGCGACAGCACGATATATGACTAGTAAAGTCTTCAGGTGCTTGTACTATAACAAACCTTGGTCATATATAATCAAAAGAGCTATAGCGGTGAAAACGGTGGTGCAAACAGATATGTTCGTAACAGTATCAACCACATAATCTAGAGGTCGAGGGATAGTGACGGTTCCATAGCGAGAGCTCGCCAGCATAGATGCGATTATCGTGGCATTAGAAGCCATTGTGTTGGGTATAAATAGGTGTCGGATAAACGGGTATTGAGGTCGAGATGGAACAAAACGAGAGATAAGTCGCGATTAACTGAAGAAAGAAAGCAGAAGATATGAAAGTTAGAGAAGTGCGTGGGGCTACAATGGAGGTAAAGGCCAAAGCAGGAAGTATTCATAGGATTTATGGTGTAAGTCTACGTCTGTTTTGGACGTGCATGAGGGGGGCACAGGAGTGGAACATCTGGGCAGAACATATGAGCATCTGTCTGTGTTTGTATGTGTGCATGCGCGCGCTTGAAAATCCTCAAATGGACGACTTCAGCACCTGAGGAATGGCGGAGAAGGCGGGACAAGGAGCGGAGACAGAGGAAGAGAGGATGAGGGGAGGAGCCAAGAGGGGACAACGAATGATGAGCCCAAAGCATGGAAGTCAAAATAGCATTAGTCAAGCGATTTTAACCGGGCTAAGACACGACGAAGCTTGAATTCTGACACCGGAATGTACGGGCAGCAGCGCTACAAAGGATGGGGGGCTAGGTCGCTCAGACCAAGACAGACCCAAATTGGGCTGGTACGTACGGTCTAGACAGAAGCAGATAAAAAGACGGCCAAGACATGGGAAAAGAGCACCAGATATTTGTGACATGAACAAGAGACAAGGTGAAAGCTTTCTTGGGCGTACCTTTTGAGAGAGGACTCAATATGGTCTAGCAGTTAATAGGATTGCAGCATAAGCCAAACTATGTATATGTGCATGTAAGAATGCAATGGTGGGGGTATGGCGACGTCGAGAGATCAAACCCCAATAGCAGAAGCGGAAGGAAAACGAAGCTGAATGGTAGAACAGCCGCAATGCTTAAAAATGGTGATAGCCTGTCACCATAAGATGGAGCAAAGAGAGAACGATGAAAATGAAGAAAAAGGAAGAAGAAAAATGAAGAGAGAAGGAGGGAAAGACAGCGCGCTTTTGAAAGAAGCACTATCGTTCTATTCTGTTCGTAACAGGAAGTTCCGAATGCCAAAAAAGAAGGTGCTCTTTTGAACGTTTGCAACTACACCCCACACACGTACTTTCCCCATGCATTTTGTACGGCCGAGTGACCTCCCGGATAGGTCAAAATACAGGGCACACCGGAAGTTACGCATGCTGCAGGCTTTTATGAGGTTTCCTTTCCTTGCGCTCTGAACTGATGATTTTGGGCTTGATTCATTTCTTGCTTTTTTTGTACTGATACATTTTCCCATGGATAGAGCCGTATTCGTGAGTTGGTGTCTGATCGATACTCAATGATGTACTAGTATGCGGACGAATGCGTAGAGATAAGGTCTTGAATGGTGGATTGGGGGGGAGGGCTGTACCCCATCCCAAAATTAGAAACCCTGAAAAAAGCTCTTAGTATACACAAAGGTGGCAAGCCACAGCGTTTGCAACTGGTTGACTGGGCTTTCCAGCCGTATTCGTTTGTACGGTGTTGATGTTGATGCACACCCGCCAAAATAAGTAGTCTCGGAAGATGTAAGTTCTCTGTAGTAGTTGCACTATCAGTCTTTGTGACAGACCCCACTTTGGCCTGCCAAGCTTTGTTCTGGCTGTCCGTGCGGCCTTTCGAGCGGGAGCTCTCCATGTTGGCCAATACTAGTGATTGGCGGGGGTGAAAAAGCATTAATAAACAGCTTCTGATCAATACTAATAGTCAAAGCAAGAGCAACCTGAAGTCTGGAATCAAATATACAGGGCCATGGAGCGCCGTGATACCTGCTACAGCACTAGGGAGAGATTAGTTATACGCTGTTTTACATTTATTTTCTAGTTTTGTCTGACTGCCCAAGTAGCTGGAAATAACACGGCCAAGCTGAGTCGAGTCAGTGTTGATTGCAATCAACGGGAGAGGGGTTAGCTACAAGTCATTTACATACTTAACTTACACACTCACATGCTTAGTTGTCGGCTGCACTATTGTATATGACCAACTTTTCTTTCCTTGGCTTAGTCCGTGTTATCCCGATGCTGACCGGGAGCCCATTTATGATTCGCCCGGATATTTGTATGTTTCTTGGCTTTCCAATCAAAACAAAATAATACAGCTTCACAAAAACTCCGATCTCCGCTTGGGATTCTTGCGAGTGTACTCTATACTTGTACTTTCGCCAAAAAAATGCATGATTTATAAAATACCCCGAACCTCCGAACAACCGGCAAAACCCACAGCTAAAAAGCATACATTAACAATTGCACAATTTAGACCCTCTTTGGGGATAGTGCGTGGGATTTCAATCTCGTGGCTCTGTCCTTGCACTGTTGAACTTGGGTTTTTTTCGGTGTATATGGAAATGAAAGAGAACAAGATCTAGCCAGATATGAGCCTCTCCCCATTTTCCAAAGATAGCCTGCACAAGCGCAAACATGTGCTTGAAATCATTACATCCACAGCGCATGCTGTGGGGATGAGTAGAAACACACTTGTTTCAACATGATGTCACCTACCCAATAATCACGTTAGTTTGGTGAAAGAAGCTGCCCAAACTTGGCTACTGCCTAATGTGCTGTGAAGTGCCTAAATAGTGCCACTTCCAACTGTAAACTGGACCCTTCGGGCTGGCTTTCATCGTACCAGAGTCTTTGCTTACCCAAAAGCCACCGGCAAACTTGGACACACCTACAAGCATCCATTGTGTTGGGCTTGATGGGAAAAGAGCGGCCATGGCATTAGGCCCGAAACTTCTACTAAAATCATCCTGTACAGCCTGTACTGCACATCCCATCACGAGTTCTACGGCATGTGACACTTGATCCTGACTTGACCTGACAGCTTGGCCCCATGAAAGTTTAATAAACTTTGTAGAATTTTCTCGTAGTATTAATGACAGTCATTCTGTTAAGCGCTTGGATAATCTCTTGATACCTTCTTTTGTTCCTTGGCTTCCGTACATCCCGACTAAAAACGTCATTTAGAACTTTGCCCCACATTTCCCAACAAGCGGGTCATGTGAAGAAGTGGGCTGGTGGAGTAACGTGGGGCTGACAGCCTCTCTGGTTGCTCCACACTAGTACCAAGCCTTGTACCCATTTGTAATGTCCTGTGGTCAATTCGAGGGATGGCAAATCTCAGTTGAAGGGAAATTTGCTTTAGTTTTCCTTCATCCAAGATTTGTATTCCGAATATAGGCTTATACAGCATCTTAAGATAAACATTGATTAAAACCACGAAAGAGCTGCCAATAAGCTGCGCTTTTGGTCTCGAACTGTGATCTTCTTCGTGTAACGGTAAGCGCCAATACTATCTTTAACTTGGTGTAACTACTGAGAACCCTACCCTTTCAATCTCGTGGCAGTCAAACAGCCAGTCGCCCTGAAGGATTTGTGATACACTACGCCTGTGCTACATCAAGTCTAGACTCATGCTAGGAACTTCCCTTAGACAACAAAATGGCGTGTTCGTAATACCTATCTCATGGTTGAACGCTTTGTTTCTTTCCATTTCTCTACCTCGTTTCTAGCGGACCTTGGCCCGTTAATCTAGTAGATTAGTTCAATCCATCAAGTCCACGTTGACCTCAAATAAGGCGTTGACCGCCCATGGAGGATATTCAGACTTATTGCCGCCATACAAGTCTGAAAAGAACTTCTTTATGAAGGCTGGGAAGCAGTCGTCAATGATGGATTGCCGGACTTCGGCCATAAGGTTAAGTTGGTAGTGGACATTGTGGATAGTGAGCAAATGCGCCGCCGCAGTTTCTTTGGAGGCATTGTGGTGTATGGAGGCACGGGTGATACCAAGCCCTCCTTCAGACTTTGGCCGGCAGCAAGGGCACATGCAACCCTCCTCAATGGGACTAAAGTCGTTCATGAACTTTGAAATTTTAAGGTTGAGAACACCGTGCTTCGTGATAGCATTGCCGAACCGAGCTGTGCGTGTGGGCCACACACAGTCGAACATATCTGCGCCTAAAGCCACGGAAACCACAAGATCCTCGGGATAGCCAATTCCCATTACGTAGCGAGGCTTAAGCTCTGGCAGCAAAGCAGTGCATGTAGCCACTACCTTGCAGTAGTCCTCCTTAGCCTCACCTCCGCTCAGCCCACCTATTGCAATTCCGGGGGTGTCCCGTGCCAGCATCTCACGGCAGCACTCCTTTCGCATTTCAACATCCAGGCCGCCTTGTATGATGCAGAAAAGATTTTGCGTTGACGTGTTTTTATGCGCAGCAATGCAACGATCGAGCCACCGAACACTACGCTCCATAGCTTCACGCATCCGGGCTTGATCGTTCGAAGTTGTGACAATCACATCGTCGAGCTGCATCATGATGTCGCTGCCAATGCTATTTTGAAGGCTCATTGAATGCTCGGGAGTCAAAAGCATGGGAGAGCCATCGTGGGGACTTAGGAAGCGTACACCTTCTTCGGTGACCTTGGCTAGCTTTAGCAGACTGACCATCTGAAAACTACAGAAATTGTTAGAATTTCCCATGAGATTTAGCAGACCCCATGTTGTTACTTACCCCCCACTGTCTGTCAAAATATTGTAGTTCCACCCCTGAAGCTTATGTGCACCGCCAACCTTGTCCAGGACCTCCTGACCCGGCTTCAGGCCAAGATGGTATGTGTTATTTAAACATAGCTTGCACCCTGTTTCTTCTAGCTGCTCTGGTGTGATGCCTTTGAGGGAAGCCTGGGTAGCAACTGGCATAAAAATGGGAAGTTGAACAGTGCCATGGGGAAGTGTAAGGATAGACGCACGTGCTCTAGTGGTCTATTGCGGCCAGCCTCGTGAATTAGTATAAGATAAATGAAGAACTACAGGAGATTTCGGGGGGTATGTGCAGCGAAGCAGTTCCGGACTAAAGGGGTTGACCTACGGAACATCGCGCAACTTTCTCGAACTGAAGGGCTGCGGAGGTGTAAATATTTGAAGGTGTAGTTGTGGCCATTTTGCGTATAGCTTGCATTCTATGAGAAACACAATCAAGTTTCAAATGCTGAAAATTCAAAACAGAGAAACAACTACGAAAAATGTATCCCAGCTTCGAAAAGCAATGAAGATAAAATGACAAAGTAGTAAGCTTTGCTTAGAAAAAAAAAAGCACACAAGGTCAACCAACGAGTTCATGTTAATTTTTCATGTGCCAAATAGGAAGGGATGGATGGTGGGGCACTGAAGATTTGGCAGTGAGGTCAGCCGACCAATCAGAGCTCGCGATTTGCCCTTCTGAGCCAAAATTTCCTCAGCCCCAGCATCAGCATCATGATCGAATCCAACGTGTAGCCTTAATTGAGCTGCTGCGACAGCCTGATTAAATAGCCATCAGCTATTAGTCCACAGCATTCACCCCCTCGCCTTCTGTAAACGATTTCCAATTTGTTTATTTACAATGGCAACACAGCGAGTCTCGCCCGGGGCACGGCTCCTTCGGACATCCCGCATGTTTTCGATGCCAAAACCTCTTCCTGTCGCTCACGATTCCGTTGCCAATATTTACGCCACTCCAACCACTGCTACTGCTCCGTATCCTACATCGCAGGCCATTTCATCTCCACTTAGCTCACGTGCTAAGGGAGATTGGGGCCTCAAGCGTCCTCTGCCGCTCAAAACTACCCTTAACACCACGACTCCCATGATTCGCGTCAAGGCAATCGATGCCGTCGAAAAGATTACCGATTTCAATTCGGCTGCTGATCATGGCCTCACACTACAAAAGTTTCAAGAGCTTGGGGTTGCGTTGACAATGCCTGTTTCCCACATTCATCGAGTACAGTCTGGAAAGGTGTCAGTTTTTGAAGAGGACTACGACTTTACTGCTATCAACGAAAAGCCCAATGAGGTTAGCCATAAAAGATGGAAATTCAAGGGCCCTTGGCTAGGTGGCATGACCGAAGGGCAGTTCAAAAAGTACTTGATCAGCTTGCGCCAGCGTAAGCCCGAGTTTCGTGAGTTTGTGCGGGCCAAGCTGGCTGCTGAGGTCACCCAAAACGAAGCCCGCGAGGCTATGGAGCAGGGCAAGGGCACCGCACCTCCGCCTAAAACTGCTAGTGAAATCTCAGAGGAAATGTTGAACGATTACTTCCTTCGTTTGCGTGATGATAGCGCACGCTTTAACATATACTCCTATGTTAGCGAGTTTCTTGATCTGGCACCAATTGCTCCTCCAAACCAAGGCAGCAAAGAAGCAGATGTGGTCGTTAGACCTGTTAGTCCCTATGCCAACGAAGGGCCCCCAAAGTGCCACCCGTCGGCAGGTCTTTCGTATCTAAGAACATCACAATTCCTTTCCAACCACCCCTTATATGGCCCACAGAAGTACCGCCTTACACGCGCCAGAATTCTCAGTCCCTGGAAAGGCTCTGAAGTGCCCAAGCTTGGTGTTGCTGGTGTTATTACGGACATCCCCCTCGGCCAGAATCGCTTCAATGTCAGAACCCCGGCCAAGATTGAGTCTGAGATGTCAAACGTCCCTGGTATCCTCAACTTCAACCCCGAAATTGTGGGTGGTGCCAAGGTCCATGTCAATCCTAAAATAGCTCGAGTCGACTCCCAAGGCAGAATCATTTTGACCGTAGATGAAAGCCAGCCTGAGTGCAACATGGTTTACGAAGAGCTCCAGGGTAGAAAGAAGGTATATCACAGGGACCCTAAAGAGAGGGCAGCAGAGAAGGCTGCTTCAGAAGCTCACCCTGTCCCTCACAGAAGACCCAAAAAGCTATACCAGCATCAAGCCAACGTTTTGGGAAGCGTTCAAAACTACGGTCTTGGCCAATAGGAAGAGAAAGGCATAGAGGCACATAAAGAGTCGGAATTTCTTGTCTGAATCCCGCATTATAGATCCTTGTGGCGCTAATTGTTCGTTTGATACTGATGTAGGATAGAACATATACATGTATAATTACAATCACACCAACTGTATCACTGTTATTTCCTCGTGTAACCTAATCGTATAGCACAGTTCAGACTACAGTGCAGTTCACTGTGTATCCACATCTCTGTCACGTGACACAGGTAGGGCATTCACACACCAATTTGCGAAATTCGCGGCTCCACTTTCAAAATTGAGTTTACCATATCGAATTCATCAGCCAGCTTTGACAAGTCTCGATTCTTGGTCTTTTTAGTCTTTCAACTCCAAGCTAATCACCAAAAATTCGTCAAAATGGGTCGCGTTCGTACTAAGACTGTTAAGAAGTCCTCCAAGGTCATCATTGAGCGGTACTACCCCCGCCTGACCCTGGACTTCGAGACCAACAAGCGCATCTGCGATGAGATCGCCATCATTGCCTCCAAGCGCCTCCGCAACAAGGTTCGCCACACCAAAAAACAAGCCTCACACTCGAAAACCTCCCGATCAAAAATTCAAGACAAGATCCATATACAGATGCCAGTTCCAAATCCCTCATTGTGTCGGATGTCGCTGTGTCCTGAATCCGTGATTGTCGAATTGACTTGGTCTGTGATGAGCCTTTCCTCTAACACATTTTGTCTAGATTGCCGGCTACACCACCCACCTGATGAAGCGTATTCAGCGTGGCCCCGTCCGCGGCATCTCCTTCAAGCTGCAGGAGGAGGAGCGTGAGCGCAAGGACCAGTACGTCCCTGAGGTCTCTGCTCTGGACTTCACCCAGAACTCTGAGAACGGCCAGCTGGATGTCGATGTTGAGACCAAGGACCTGCTGAAGTCTCTGGGCGTAAGTTTTGACCATCACACTTGGAAACTAGATGCAACTCTCCTGACATTTTGCTTTCTTTTAGTTCGACTCCATCCCCGTCAACGTCATTGCCGTCTCTCAGGTCCAGACTAACGAGCGTGGCAACCGCCGCTTCGGTGACCGTCCTCGCCGCGACTAAATGTTCGTTAACTTTCATTCATTGCGCATTTGGGAAATATGGTTTCACGACTGGCTCGGATTACAAAAATGGGATTTTGACTTGCTGCGAAGTGTCAAAGGGAGACCGGTAGTGAGTACGCATTTAGATCGTCTTATAAACAGAACAGATCTCAACCCCTACAAGGTGTCGCTGACTCTTGAGACCTTGCGTCTCTTGATGATGCTTGATTGCCAATTTTCTTCTCCTATCCAACCTGACGGCGTCATGCTGCAGGAATTTTCTCAAGCTCTACCCCAAACTACACACAGGAGCGCCCATGGTGGTGCCAGTGTGTGTTAGTGGGCTTTGGCAACGTGATATCTACTATCACACTCAACCGTACCTTGTGTCTTCCAATGCCCGCAAGGCAGACGTTGGCCTAGGGAATCGGCATGAGAGGCTTGTTTTCAATGCCTTTGGCATTCGTAGTGTGACTTGACAAGTTTAATTTTGTGGACATGTCTTCTTTTGCACTAACCATAAAAGCTGTTGTTTTTGGCCAAACAAATGTAGATTGTAATTATGTTCAAGTTGTCAGTGGCCCTGTTCTCGGTTTGTATCCATCGATTAAGAGATGAGAGTCGATATCTTGGTCTTGTTGTGATTCCGAGTCTGATAGGGCCAACTCGGTAGTGTCATCCTTGGGGTTTATGTGAACGGGAACCCGAGTGGTCGCAGCACCAAATCGGCCACTCTCTCCGCGCTCATTCGCCAAATCTTGAAGATTTCGGGCAGTAGTACAGTCCTGGTCAAGTTTAATCTTGTCCATCTCAGAGGTAATCGCGTTCAGCGACTCTATGTTAGCTTGGCCTTCGTTGAGAAGGTCAATTGACAGGATGGAGCTCCCAGCACGCTCCCATACTGCCGTCTCGTTTAGTTGGACCTTGACATAGAGAGCGCGGCGGGCGCAGCCTGTAGAGCACCACTTCTCAATATCTACCCTAGGCACAATGTTGAAATCTTTCCGACCAGTGTTGACGATTTTCCAGTTGCCACGGCCTGCCACCTTGATGCGTGGAAGAGGGCATAGTGTATATCCGCAAAGATTGTTATGGTTCCGCTCTTCTATGAGATCGTCGTAGTCGCTAGGTTGGAATAGGCGAATGCGAGCCTTGAATTCCTGGATATCCGATGAGGAGGGGTACTTTGCACTGTACTTGGGACTGCGGGCGAGAGGAAACTCGGAAAGGGCAACGATGCTGTCGAGAACTTGCGATTCGATTTCTTTGCGCATCTGGATAGTTTGGGCATGTTTGATGGCAACTTCGCGGGCATGGCGTTCGCGTTCCTGTTTCTGGAGGGCAGAATCTTCGTTGTCATCGTCGTCAAGAATTTGTGATGATTTAAGAATACTTTTAAGCTTCGAGGCTGTGACGTTCGTAGAGAAAGCAGGATTCATGATTGGATAAAGATGGTGTGATGACAGATATTGTGGAATGTAGAAATAGATGGACCTAGTAAGTAGAGCAATATTTCTCAAGGTCTGCAGAAGAAATATAGCAAAGGCTTTGACGCAACGTGATGCAGCATCAGGCGCTAGAAAAAGTAGGAAAAAAGCAAAGTCCCAGTAGTAATAGTGAGAACACAATATTTAGTGAGTCTTCATAGTTAGATGTGTTAAAAGTCAACTAATAGGTGGACTCACTGATGCTAAAGAGGAGTAAATACTCACTAAAAAGCACAGGTGGCGGGGCAAGTTTTTAAGGCCAAGGGGGGCAGAGTTAAGTCCACAAGGGTAAGGTGACTTGGACCCCTCCCTTAGCCCAACAACTGAAGTTTCTAGGGACAACGCCACCAGCTACAAGGAGCTACAAGGAGCTACCAGGAATCCCTAGGAATTACAGTGGCCACAAGAGTCACAGCTGGCAACAAAATGGATGAACAGGCCTCCGTTTTCAGGCGGTGACTCCCCCAAAACCCTCTCAAGTGGTGATTGGCCAACTAGCTCATCCTTCTCATACACACCTAAAACTAGCCAGCAGCTACCGCTATTCATGCGCTGACGTCGTGAGTTCGCCAACCTACGGCTCCTTCATTCTTGAGGTCTTCTTGTTTCCCTCAATGCCGCCTTTTACCACTCTTTACTTTTCTGTTCTTTCCATCCTGCTTGTCACCTCTTGTCCTGTACATGTACTAGATGCATCTTAGCTTTCCTGATATGCGTTAGCCGAACCGAATTTACCGAAATCAAAAACACGTTTCCATCAATCTCGACTGCTTGCTTACTGATTGCTTTCACTCGACCCTGCTTGTCGGCCCAGAGACCGATACATGGACTCTGGTTGTCTGGCCTCGTCGAAACCATATCAAAACCACACACGCACTCTCCCTTGGGTCTTGTAGCTGGACTAGCCTCGAGGCATTGCATTGGACTGTAGTTATTTGTTTTCCCGTGCTACTTTGCTCTGTTTTGGGCTGAGCTGTTCTTGCTTTAACCTGCGGAGTGGTCAGCTGCGCCTCTGGCCCTATTCTTTTTTCCTGCTTCTACCTCTACTTGTGCTCGTGCTCTTGCTCCTACCCCTACTCTCCTGTTCTCTTACTTTCAATTTGTGCCTGCTTATCTTCTTCTGTACCGTCAATTGTACAAAGGCCACCCAAGTCCATCTTTGACACCTTTTTTCCCCTTTCTTTTCGACTCCAACCACTACTTGGCTGCCTTGCTAGCCAAAGTCGTACACACACGTTAGCTGCCTTGTCTGCTTACGCCCATACTTCGTCACAGCCATGGCTGCCGTTCCCTTTCGGGTCAAGGCCCTCTTCGAATATACTTCGGAGCATGAGGATGATCTCAATTTTGCTGAGAGCCAGCTTATCACAGTCACTGCTGAAGAAGACGATGATTGGTACTTTGGGGAATATACTGACGAATCTGGGATGAAAAAAGAGGGCATCTTCCCCCGCAACTTTGTCGAAAAGGTCGAGCCTACAGCACCGCCACGGCCCACCAGACGCAAGAAGCGGGACTCTATTGACCCCGCAACCGCTGTGAACCCACACCAGACTCTTGATCCTGCTCCCGCTGAAATTTCTGAGGCTCTTTCTGCTCCGCCAGGCCCGGAATTTGCCGCCGCCTCCGTCAGGTCTGTCTCGGATCAAACCGAAGCTGAATCCAAGGAGGAGCCGACGCCTGCTCTTGTTTCTACTGCTTCTACTGCCAGCACTGCTACTGCTACAACTTTTGCTCCTGCTGCTGCTCCTGGTGCTTCCCCCGAACCCATTCCCGCTCCAACTTCCCCGCTTACTGAATCACATGTCTCTGCTCCGGCGCCTCCGGCGCCTCAGTCAGCCAAAGCTCCCGAGCCGCACACCCCGCAAGCCATTCCGACTGTAGCCTCGACTCCCTCAGTAGCCAAACCGCCCCCTCCGGCTCAGCCCAAGCCTAGCGGCCCTCCCCCTGTTGGAGGCAAACCAACCAACAATGCTTTCCTCCAAAGAATTGCAGCCTTCAACAAGGGTGGCGGTGGCCCTGTCGTGCCTGTCAAGCCTGGCCCATCAAATCAATACATCAAGAAGCCTTTTGTCGCTGCACCCCCCAGTCGCGATGCCTACGTAGCTCCCGTCCGCAACAATTTCCCCACCCCAAAAATATACCGTCGCGATGAAGACCCTGAGGTTAAAGAGCAGGAGGCAGAAATCAAGGAAGCTGCAGCCAAAGCTGGTCTCCTTGTGGAATCGGGCAATGACGCCGATGCCGAGGATCAGCCTAAGCCTATGAGTTTGAAAGAGCGCATGGCGCTACTTCAAAAACAACAGCTAGAAGCTGCGCAGCGTCACGCCGACATCGCCGCGAAGAAAGAAAAGCCCAAAAAGCCTACCAAGAAGCGGACTGAAAGCTTCGACATTATGCCCACCGCCCCTGAAGCTGCTGTTGGCAAAGGGGAATCTGCCGAACCTTCTGCGGCAGAGGCTGCTGTCAAAGACGAATCCAATCAATCGACAGTACCTATGTCGCCTCCTAGACATCGTGCTGTCAAGCACGTCGATGTTAGTGATGGGAATGAGGCTGATATGTCTGGTGCTGGAGAAACCACCGAGGGCCCCGAAGATACAGCTGAACAGGATGAGTCTATCGGTACCAGTGAATTGCCCGCTAGGAAAGATACGACTGCAGTTGTAGATGAGGAGGAGGCTGAAGAAGAAGAGGAAGACGATGATGTCGATCCTGAAGTTAGGAGAAAGGAAGAGCTACGGGCTCGGATGGCCAAGCTCAGTGGTGGCATGGGAATGCCAGGCATGGGGATGCCAGGCATGTTTGGCGGTCCAATGATGGGCATGGGCGGCCCTCCTGCTATTCGCAAAAAGAAACCCACGGCCCCTCAAGAGCGAAGATCGGTTGATCAACAACGTGACGATGAGCCTACATCTCCTGTTGCTGCTCCAGCTCCAGCTCCAATCCCAATCCCTGGAATCATGGCATTGCCTGGCATGACCCAAAAAGCCGGCACCGAGGAAGACGCTGCTCCCCAAATCCCCGGTTCTTCCCCTAGATCCTCCATGGACGTAAAACAGCCATCCGAGGTGGATACTGCTGAGGCTAGCGAGAGCAAATTATACCCTGCCTCACAAGGTTAGTTTTCCAGTATCTATGTTGTGAAGGGGCCAAATAAGAGCTAACACAATGAGACAGAAACTCCTAGAAGTCCGCCTGCAATCCCTACAGCTCCCAGAGTCCCGGCTCCTGAATGTAAGTGTTAACAATGGACAACGACTAGCAACATCACCTTCTCATCTAACCCGTCGCCTCTAGCTCGGCCAGCTCCACCACTCCCCCCTAATGCCCCGAGCGCTGTCGCAACATCTACAACCGAGGTTTTATCGCCGAGCCCAGGCTCTGCCTCTGATGATGAGGAAACGGATGAGCAGAGTCATACTACTGCACATCAGAGCAGCCCCTCTTCTCCGGCTACTCGATCTCCTCCTCCTCTGCCGCCCATTATGGCTTCTCCTTCATCTACAAATGCTCAGCGCATCCCGCCTATTCCTCTTATAGCTTCTCCCGTCCAGGAAGCCGCCCCCCCCTTTCCCCAAAACAAGAGGCTTAGCCGGCCACCGCCTCCTATTCCCGATGCTACCCCTTCAATCCCCCAAGCCCAAACACGCGCACCTCCTCCGCCACCCCCGAGTGCTGCCCCCAGTCTTCCTCCTGCTGTGAAATCAGATGAAGAAGAAAAGGAGGAGGTTACGGAGTATGACGGTGACTACGATACTGATATTGCATCATCAGTCCCTCATAGAGACGCATTGCACCGAGATGTTAGCCATCCCGAAGGAGAAGCTTCTACTGCCACTCCACCCCCGCTTCCTACCTCCGCTCTTCCTCCCAGGGCAGTACCTCCTCGCGTCCCTTCCAGCCCAGCAACAGTAAGTGATGGTCGCCGATCTCTCGATTTCCCTCGTACTGCACCTCCACCACCACCACCTCCTCCCTCGTCCGCTCCTGTTCAGCAAGCGGAGCCTGCAAACAGTGGGTATTCGTATAAGCCCCAACGCCAAAGCTTTAGTTACACCAGTAGACAAGCAATAATTCAGCCTATGATTGAAGAGGAAGAAGGGGGCTTTGCGCCAGGTGTTTCCTCAGTGTCTGCTCCTCCTAGGGCTGCCCCCGCTGCCCCAGCCCCACCTCCCACAATGGTGAGCAGATCGGCCAAGCAATCCTTTGATGGTGTTCGAGTGCCAGTCCGCCGGTCAATCGACGTTGGGCGCCCCTCGATGTCAATGGAGTTTGGCTTTATCGCTGAAGACATTGATGTTGCTGCCCACACTTCATGGTATACGCAAGACGGACAGATGCCTCCCATTTTCCAAAACCGGATGGACATATTGGTTGAGAGTGAGCATGAAACCTCCACCAACTCTGGGGCCAAGACAATAATCACCCGCCATATCTACGTTCTTTTCCAGGACTACTCACAGACGATTCTGACAGTCAAATATGACCCATACAATGCCTCGGATGTCGAGATTGAGCAGCGCCACGAGCCACCTCCGCGTGCTCTTCGTCAAGACCAACTAGAAAACTCGTATGAGCGCTATGGAAAAGCCATTTTCCAAGCAGTTATCGGCAAAAAGGATTCTATTGTTGGTGATGGTACTCCACAGAAACTGGTCCTAGATCTACTCCGGCCGTTCAATGATGTTTTGGGCCCTATTGGCACCCGCTCATACGGCGCGCTAGTCTACGCCAACATGGCCAACGCATCGACGCAACAAAATGACCAGATTCGGCCTGGTGATATCATCTCATTCCGCAATGCCCGCTTCCAAGGCAAGCATGGACCGATGCATGCCAAGTATTCAATGGATGTAGGCAACCCAGACCATGTGGCAGTGGTGGCAGAGTGGGATGGCACGAAGAAGAAAGTGCGAGCTTGGGAACAGGGCCGTGAAAGCAAAAAGGTCAAGATGGAAAGCTTCAAATTGGATGATTTGCGTAGTGGCGAGGTCAAGATCTGGCGTGTGATGCCTCGGACATGGGTTGGATGGAGTGATGCCAAGTGAGGCAGGATGTTGAGAAGCGGGGAAGGGTGGCATTCTGGGGGGAAATGGATGGGAGGAAGGTTGTGGTGTGATGCTGGCTAACTGCGTGGCATTTCTTCTATAGAGGACATGCATGCATGGGCTCAGCGCAGCTCTCTTTCTCCTCACATATACAGGCATACGCATGCTCTCTCCATCTCTTTGTCTTACCCATCCATCGCCTGCTTTCCTTGCGGCTTACATTTCGAGGATTGTTTCCATGTGTTCCCGGCTCGTAGTAGTTTTCCACTCATAATCTTTAGTTTTTTTTTTTTTTTTTTTTTTCTTTTTCGATTGCCTGCTTAAGTTTTCTGCTTTGCATTACTTATCAACTCTTCTTTGTGCTCATTCAATCACTTTCCCCAAAATGCTGAGTGCAGCTCATGACTTGCATATGTGCGTGACGCGACCTGCACCAACGCAGTAAGCTACCAATGAAGTGAGGGGTGAATGGGCGCACGCATAAACTATCGGAGTGCATCAAGCTTACATACACTCTTTCCCGGGCGTGACATTTATACTTCGTATTTCAAGTGTCCGAAGTGTCAGGCATATTTTTGGTATTCATGCCTGTCTCTGGGTTTGAAATTTGCACTAGGAGAAGGGCATATGTGTGCGTGTGTGGTGCTGTCGTGCATGCATCTTATTAATCTTGTCCCATGGGGAACTAAAGGGAGCACATGTATACAGGGCAAACTTGGGGCGGAAAGATAATAATAGGCTAGTTTAAGCCAAACCAAGCATGTGCAGTTATCCTCGAGGTGGTACGAGAGTTTCAGTTGGGTGTTGGTGTTGCACAAGACTTGCTACGGAAAGAAAAAAGAACCTTCTTCGTCAAGCCCATCTGTCCCTCCTCTCCAGCCAAGATCACATAGCCCCAGAAAACGGTAAGTGGGGGAAGAGTGCATCTCGACGCCATTTCCATGGGAAGGGCTCCTTTTGAAGTCCCAAGACTTCTGCTGAACCGTTGGCAAGTCACGAGAAAGGAGCTTGAGCGAGTGGGATCCAAGCTAGATGAGCTGTGCTTTGCTGGCAACTACTTCTGCACCTGCACCTGCATTCTCATGTTAGTAGGGTCTTGGTTTAGAGCTATGCCTATCCACGTATCTCAGTCCTCCTCTTCCTGGAGCATGAGAAGGCTGGGAAGTGATGAACATGCGCACCTACATACCTGTGTAGGTGCTTGTTGAGAAAATAACATTGCTCTTCCTTCAATAGTTGAAAAAAAAAGGGGGGGAGATAATAAAGGAACCTGGGGGGGGTGGGGGGTATTATTGTTCCGTTGAGGAGGGGTGAATCCCACACAATGGAAACAAAAGAGCGTGGGACGCAAGCGGTCATAACAGCACAATAAAAGACACCAAGCCAGAAGCAAGCTTAGCCCTGTTTCTTGGAACGCCTGCTGGAGTCGTACCCTGACAAGACGGCAGATGATTCTCAAGATGTGGGCGCGAAACAAGACACCGCCCAAGACCTCCTGAGAATTCCGGCCACCTTGCCTTCGGTCAGATTCAGCCCCTCATGGCCTTGGGCAACATGTCGTAGCGCGAAAAGAGAAAAGCAAAAACGCAGTAGAAAATTCAGCAAAAGTCGGTGCGAGCTTCGGCTTTTGTCTTTTTCAGCAATCTGCAGCAGGGATGGCATTCCTCTAGACCACATAGAACAATGGGCCAGCCAGGGGAGAGGACAAGTGAGAAGACAAGCAAAAAGACCTAATCAACAAACGACGTGGGAAGATGCAGAAAGCTATCTTCTATTGCATTCTACGCGTGTCTGTCTGTCGCTTTGCCTTCTCCCTCCCACCAAGAGCGATCCAGGAATGAGTGAGTGAGCGTATCGGGGTGAACGCATTGTTCATGCTGAGCACTATTGGAGGTGCTATACCTGCTCGCAGAATTCCGTGGCCATCCCTAGTACAGGGTGCAAGCCCAAGGCACGCATTTTAGCAGGCATTGCTGTCCATGTACGGGCGCCCAACCATGACAACACCGACCAAGCAGCACACCCAACACCTTGCAATGGGACTGCTCTTGACCTGTGGAAAAGACACACATGTACAAGCAGGCAAAAGTGGCAGAAGGAATGAAGCTGGGCTTTGCACTGGTCATTAGCCCTTGTTCGTTGTTGTAGTAGCAGTTGGGGGAGGGGGAAAATGGGCGGGCGATGGGCGGATAGTTTCATAGCTTTGTCATCAGGCAGCGACACGGATCAGCCCAAAAGAGCTTTGTTTTATTTTGGCTGGAGAGGGGCCCATAACCCAAGGCATCGATGGCATTGACGGACGCACAAGACGAGCATTGGACTGTCGGGCCTGGCTAGTTTTTAGCAGCAGGGATTGATGAGGAGCTTCGAGACTCGAGCAGAAAGGAGCATGGACAAGAGACGGAGGGAGGGGCCTAGTATTCCTGCGTGGAGCAAAAGCAACAAAAGACCCGAAGCTTGGCCATTTGATAGAATTTATCTGTGCTTTGCTAAATTCGGCTGTGTGCAGTGACTTGTGAATCAGACAACAACGACAGCGCCGCCAACACCAGCCCCAGCACTAACCCAGGCAGAGGCTCTTTTACCTCATTGTCCTCGGCGAGACCAGCACATGGAGATGCAGACAGCAGTAGTGGGAGTGGTAGTATGTTACATACCGCACTGCACGCACATCCTTGAAAGTCGAGATAGAGTTTGAAGCTTGGCCTGGAGCTCGGAGCGTGAGGCACAACGAATGCATGTTCCACGTATCCTTGTCTTTCTCGACGTCATTCCATGGGCTTGCCTTGCTTGATTTGCCCTCGCTGCTTCCGTTGCTTTGCTTTGCTTTGCGTTGCCTTATTTTTACTTTTGTTGTTCTGCGTTCTGGATTGGGCATAAGGAGAGAGAAGCAGCAGAGAGGAGGTGAGAGGAGGTGAGAGGAGAAGAAACAATGCGGAAGGAAGAGCAAGCTGGAAAAGGAAACTGCCTTAGCAAGAGCGGGAGTGAGAAATGGAACATCGAAGCCGCCCGACAAGAGCAACTACTTTGCCTTGCCTACAAACGCAGGAAGCTGCGAGTGGAATCTTGGGAAGCTGCGAGTTTAGGAGTTGGAAGCCAGGAATTACAAACTGGAATATAACCTTTCCCATGTTCCTGCCTGGCTCGCCACACCAAAATACTTGTCCTCGACCTCGGCCTTGACCTCAAACCTCAACCTCAGCCTTGGTTGACTTTTCTTTTAATCTTTCCCCTCCTCCTCTGGCCGTACCTGATTTTTCTATTTTGCTAGATCTTTGCTACTTACTGTTGCCTGCCTTGCTATTCTCCATCATAAGCTGTTTTCTCTTTCTTTATCATTAATCACTCCATGCGTCCACCCAATATCTGATCTCTAGATTCTGCTCCATTCTAATTTGCTTTGGCTTGTTTTGTTTACTTCTGCTTCTCCTATCCTTCCATAAAACGTTTTTCCTTTTTCCTGTTTTTCCTCATCCTGCCATGGCGCCACCATCATCATTACCGCCGCCCACCTGCGAATCTCTTTTCGACTCCGAATCAGACTCCGATGCCTCTTCTGCTGCGTACGACTCTGCCTCGTCACGATCGTCATCCGAATGCGCAAACCGCCCTGGCTCTGAAAATGTGTCTCCTTCCACAAATCTGTGCTCGCGATCATCCGCAGAAACTTTTGCCTCCACTGTTGCGTCAAGTGTTGAAGATGACTGCATCGACAGAGCCCAGGTCTTTAGCCGGGACTCAGATCCGGACCCCGACTACCAAATCGCCCGGCTTGATCCCTACACGCACGAAATCACGGACCCCACCGTGCGGCCGTCAAACCCCGCCGATTTTGCCAGACTCTTCCCTTCCATGAACCGCCTCTTTATCTGCCACGATGATTTCACCAACGACGGCAACATGAATCTCCGTGTGACTACGGATGCCACCTATCGCAACCACCGCATTTCTATGCAGCTGTTTCACTTGAGGATGTATGACTTGGCCCGTCGCGACTTCTCATTGCGCCGCTACTGCCGAGACTCTGGTCGCGAAATATGCAGCATCAAGCGCCAGTATGTCCAACGGCCCGCGACCGAGGCCAAGCCCTCAATGACGAGTGTGTTAAAAAAGAACTTTTCTCTGCGTCGAAGCCACCGTTCCCACCCGGCCAGCGCCAGCCACAGCCGCAACTCATCCCCATCCCCGAAAACGGCCCACAACATTGCCCACGACCCTATGGCCCACATTCCGCTGTGCTGTGGCACCGCGAGCAGCGATGCAAGCCAAGGCAGCAGTCAGGCAAGCAGCAGTAGATCCACGACCTCTTCAATTTCCGAATTTTCAGCGTCTGCCTCCGCGCCGTTAGCCCAGCCACAGCGCCCTCTAGCCACTGACACTATCAAGCTAGAGTTCTCCAACTATGCCCGTGTTGACGTCACTCGGTGCAACGCCCGCAACGCCTTGGGCTACGGCTTTGACTGGTGGGGGAACAGTTACTCTTGGCACCGCGTAACCGACGAGCAAAACATGCCCGGCGTCGTCTCCTTCCACCTGTACCGCAATAGCGAGCCCGCTCCACTAGCACACCTTGTCCCCGAAACACGGTCGCCCAATCAAGTGATTGCTGATGAAAACGCCAACGGCTGGATTCCTCCTTGCCACATGTGGATAAGTGACAATGCCATTCTGAGCGAGCTCACCGACCACGCAGACGTTATTGTGGCTACAGGCTTGGTTTCCTTGGTCGATGACTGTATCCGTGCGAGATGGCAGAAAAAGCCTGTCCAGAAGCCCCGTCATCGCATGTCGCTGTTGCTAAACCCATCTGCCCCGCTATCCCTATCTCATAGCAGAAACAGGACCCAGTCTCTCAACTCTGAGAATTGTGAGCCCCATGCCGATGGAGGAGGCACAGCAAACCGTGCTCAAAGCCTGTCACTTTGGGGAGGGCCCTCGCCAGCCCCAATTCCCATCCATACTTCTAAGCTGCAAAAAGTATTGCCCCGTCTGCATCTACGGATGCCGTTCCACCGCCGTCCCTCTGTCACTAAAACCTCCAGTCCACTCCGCTTCATTAGCCCCTTGCCAACGACCGTACAGTATTAAATGCCTTTGTTATCTTCTTTGCACGCTTCTTGCTTACATACTACTACATTGCATTCATGTTTGTTACCATGATACCACCCCTGACCTGCTTTTACTCGTTTTCTAGCTCTATTCCCTCGTTTGTATCGAGTTCTTGAGCCTCTTACATGCCTCGTTCAGGCTCGCCCTCCATTTCCTATCCTCTTCCTACTCCTTCTTTTCCTGCATCATTTGTTCTATATTATTGATGCGTAATAGTATAATTTCTTTTCTTTTTTCTTTTTAGAAATTTCCAGCGTTGTGGGGGTTACTCAATGATGATGTTTATACCTTAGTTCTCCACATGCATGCCATGCCTTTCATTAGGCATCATTTGTCCTTGTCTTTGCTTTTTCTCACCACTCTTTTTTCATTTGATTGTCCCCTTCTCGGTGCTAATCAATGCCTCCCTTCCTCTCTATACGTCACTCTCTTTTTTTTAATAATATTTCTTTTGTCTTGCCACAATAGGTCTAATGCCCTCCCTGCCTGCATGCAATGTATCTTGTGAAAGAAAAAGAAAATGATGCTCGAAAAAGAAATCTTCCCGTTCTTGCATTGTACATGTAGGACATGCTACGTCACCTGCGTCATCATCAATACATCATAGCCTGTTCCTGCAGCCCATCATCATTGCTTCCGCCACCAAACCAAGTGCCAAAGTCCAGCTTCATCAGCAGATGACTAATCCCGCCAACACGCAGAGGCACATACTCCGTCTCCTCAACCACGTCACCCTCGCCATCCATAGTAGTAGCAGCAGCGGTGTCGTCTTCGATATCGGCCATGAAAGATGAATCAGCTTCAAGCGCCCGCAGCGCTGCCACGACATCCTGGGTAGACCGCTTGACCACCTCTTCAACAACACGCAGATTGCGGCGTGTGTCTTTTTCTTCCTTGCCGAGGTCGACAAAGGCATCGACCACGCCCGCATCTTCTTCCAGGTCGATTGACGCCCATATTTCTTGCAGGCTATGTATCAGAACGACGAGCTGGTCGACATTCACTAGAAGGTTATACAGGGAGTCGGTGAAGGACGATTGAGTCAGAAAGAGGGATTTAGCGAGCGCTCGCAGGTATACGCGATGGGCTACCGAGATCGACTGTGGATCCAAGGTACTTGTTGCATATCGATGACCACCTCGCCTTGAAGCAGGCCTAGAGCCCGAGTGCCTGCTATCCATGTCATTCCGAGACTCTGGGATAGTTGGCTTTTCGTGAAGCCAAATATCGCCATCTCCCTCAACATCGTCATGTGGATCTTCTTGCTCCTCGTCTAGACCCGCCCCATCAGAGTCTGAAGCCGCCCCACTATGCCGTGGGTTCCGTGTCTTTTGGGGATTGTTGTTGCTGGGACCAGATGGATGATTTGGCGAAGAAGAAACCAGCCAAGAATGGAAGTTTTCCCAAAGCCCCGCCACAATCTCTGATTGTAGATACGCCTCGGTCTCGGAAAGAAAGAAGACGGCAGCACTGCACGTGACCCAGGCACTTCTCATGGCCAAAGAACGTGTCTGC
The DNA here is from genome assembly GCA_038407015.1 of Ceratocystis ficicola. Classification (NCBI taxonomy): domain Eukaryota; kingdom Fungi; phylum Ascomycota; class Sordariomycetes; order Microascales; family Ceratocystidaceae; genus Ceratocystis; species Ceratocystis ficicola. Next base: position 4,603 of record JAZBQP010000025.1, on the reverse strand, counting down.
TGCCGTTGCCGCAATAGCTTCACTTGAACACTGCCAAAGCCAGAGCTTCCCCCTGGCGGTCCGGGCGGAGCTGGGTGATGTCTTCGCAGAGCAGTCGCTTTCCAGAGATCTGTTAACCTAAGATGGGCGCGTTTGATAGACAGCAGGTATGAATTAATTGCGGAGTATATCTGCACATCTGACGGGGCAAGGAACATGTCAAGAGGTGATGGTATCTCTGGTATTGTCAGCATCGTCGGGACAGCAAAAAGTAGGTTTCGAAAGGGGGTGTCTGCGATCGTAGTACTAGTCGACTTCGAAGAAGCCCTAGCCGCCAGCTTCAGCGGCGTCTGGGGCTTTGACTTTGTGAGTTCGAGCCGGATCAGCTCTCGTGCAAGCTCCAGCTCTTCATCTTCGTCCGCGTGGAGACCTTGCATTGAACCCAATGTAGCCCACACTCTGCCAAGCACCCGCGTTACCTCGCCCTGCTTTACAATGACATTACCAAGGGTGTCTCGTTTCTCATAAGCGAGATTATCGGCTCTCCGCCAGCGGCTACGATTCTTCTCGTCAGCCTCGTGCGTGAGTATCATGGCGAATTCGCCTCGGCCAAGAAGAAAGAACTCTCGAAACAGCATGACAGTCGAACAAACCTGCTCGAGTGGTAGAAGCTTTTGTAAAACGCCTTTCGACAGAGCCAAACGAACGCAGTTGATTGTGCGGCTAAAATGCTCTTTATTTATAGGATGAGAGAGCTTTGACAGTTCGGCCAGTTGTATCGACAACAACTGCCTCCCGACTGGGCCGGATTCTATGGTAGTTCGGACTTTGGGATGGTTAAGAGCACGGCCTACAAAAAGCATGGACGAAGCAGCAGACGGCGTTACAAATCTCGGGAGGAGATCAGGGGCAAGCGCAAACTCCTATCGAATATGAAGCGCCAAGTTAGAACAAACAATCACCCACAGCTGCGGGTCAAAGTCCCATCATGGATTAGGAGAAAAGTTTACCTCTGCCGGCGTCCTCTGGATGAAGAAATCCGTGACACCAGATCCTGGAAGTCGCCCGTACAGAATCCAAGCAGCTGCTTGTTTGAGCCAGGCCATCTCAGCCGCTTTGACGAGCCCAATCGCTGCAGTTTCAATATCTTCGTAGCCTGTCTGCATTTCCTTGCGCAGCCAATCAACCAGACGAGCCCCTGCGCATGGCCTCCCCTCATCAACTCGCAAGATAAACTGCACGATTTCCCAGAGCCATTGCAGCCTCCGCGTCCAAGCCGAGAATTCCCCAATAATAGCAGTTAAAGGAACGGCCCTGTACGCACCCACCAGAGAAGAATCCCCAGACAGAATGCTTTGCTCCACCTTTAATATGCACCGCTGAAACTCTCGCAGGTGCTCTATTTCAATTGCAGTAGCCGCAGCTCGACATATCATGGATGGATGGGTTGACCGGACCTGGCCTGAGTAGCTCTGAAGCTTTGTGTTGAGTTCGCTCAGCTCTGCACAATTGGCAATCAGCTGTCGCTCGGGGGCTGATATAGAAGCCGCGTTAGCGATTCTTTCCGTCGCGTTTTCATTTGTAGTGGAAGAAGCGGAGCCGGGATCGGAACTAGACGGCGTCAAAAGCGGCGACGGGTTTCCCGCCAACGAGAGAAGAATCTCGTGAAGCATGGGCAATCTCTATGAAGCCTGAGTTCACTTGGTCAGATTTGTCAGAAACAATCGTAACAATTAAAGCACAACATGATAGTTTAAGCCTACCTGGATAACGGCTGGGATTCAAACTGATGCTTGGCTCTTCGATCGCGAAACCATAGAATAATACAACCACAAATCTCTAGACGACACAAGCACATGAAAGGAAAAGATTAATAGCGTGAAGCATGGGAGACTAGCAGAAAGAAAACAGAGGCAGCTGAGGAGACTTGGTTCAAAAAAGGAATGACATGTAGGGCATTGACTGATAACAAAGCCGTAATGCCCCAACGGCTACTCGCTCTCAATGGTGTCTCATCTGTCGCAAAATTGACAGTCCGTCCCTTCATTGACATCACCCATGAGTTGTTGCTGACTAAGACAATATTTTGTTGCTCGTTTGTTAGGGTTATAGACGCCCAAGAAGTAGGGTTATTATACCATAACATTGCTCATGACATTCCTCCAGTACATTGTAGCTGTTTCCCCCCCACCCCCCCCCTCCCCCAAAGTCGTTCATGTCTAATTCTTCTTTCTTGGGCCTGGGTTGCCACTATTTGTCCTGCTGCCGTTACCATAAACAGGTTCCGGGTTCTCAGGAACCAGCGTATTCCCATCTTCACCCCCTACAACAATGTTCCCACCACCTTTAGCCACCTTTCCAACAACCATGCCTTTAACCACACGCTTCAAAATAGCCTTGCGTGATACGCCAGTGACGTCAATGTACACCAAAGCTACATTTTTGAAGCCCGATCCAACATTGCGTGAGACATTACCAGCCTCGGTTCCCCAACGATGATCCACAATGCTGGTAACGCTGTTGGACGTGCCTATTAAAAGGTTTTTTGCTGCATAGTCAATGCCGTCAGCCACGGTGTTGAAGGCTATCAGTGACTTGTTCAACACCCCAGGCTTGTAAGACTCAATGACATTTCCATTGGCGTCATAGCCTCGTCCTGATCCATCCTTCTTTCTGCCAATATTGGTTCCAAAACTGTGGGCTATCTTGCCGATATGGCCCACTGTAGCCGAGGATACCTGTGCAGCCTTCGAAGAGATGTTGTTGATTTTGCGTACACGCTCATGAGTGGACGGTTCGAATGAAACGGGGGCCGACGTTGGCTCCGTCTTTTTGATGTAGGATTCAGCCTGGTTTTGCATCGTCTGTGTGAGAAAGTCTGAAGTCGTCACAACTAGCCGAGAGGCCATCTTGGCGCCGCCAACTATAGATGACTTGTTGTAAGCAGGATGAAGATCGCGCTCGCAATATTCTAGGGTTGTAGGAGCAACAGATATTGAATGTCCCCCCTTAGCGGGAAACGATATTTCGACAGGTTCTAGTAAGGACTTGGTTAGTAGGGCCATTTATCATACTTGTTACACCTGACAACATTGATGGAAAACCTACCCTTCGAGCCATGATTAATATTGCTGTCTTCAACAACATACCCCTCGCCAATCTCACCAACAACGCTTCCATCTTCTTCATTTATGAGTACTATGCGGCCAGAGGGCCCCGCACTATGGCTTCCTGGTACATATGCCTGGCCAGGAGCAAATTCTGCGGGATTGTAAGCGGGAAGAGTCTCGTGAGATTTAGGCCTGGCAGAAGTGGAAGCAAAATTCGAGTCCTGGGCATCACCAAAGGCCTCTTTTTCCTTTTCTGACCGCCAAGGTCCTGTCGCAGCAGGCTTAGGTGGAGGTACTCTCTCCAAAAAGGCGGTACATTGGGCCAAAATTGTCTCGAATGTGTCGACATCCTCCTGGAGATCTTTGCGAGATCCAGGGGAAGGGAACTCGATGCGGGTAAAGGCGCCGCTACTAGGCCCGAGATCCCATCGTGGAATTAGATAGCTGGTTGGCGGCTGGTGATATATCTGCGTGGTTGCGGGGAGTGGGAGGTCCAACTCTGGTGGAAGATGCAAATGCAAGTAGAAATCTTCTTCCTGGGACTTAGGGCCTAAGCGACTATCATAAGGTGGTGTTGTAGGGACCATTAAGAGTGAAAGCGTTTGAGGACCAGTTCGCGTCAGGCATTCCTCTTTGCCATTAGCAACGTGATATGCCTTCACGCCACTTATGGCATAAAGTAGTTTAGGGTCCTGTATGTACACGAGAATTTGAGGGTTAGCAAAAGCCAGTCCCGACCTGTTAACAGTGCAGAAGACAAGCTGCAAGTAGACGCATAGGATGGGCGGGTGAGTGGATAGGTGCTATGAGAGAATAGCCCACTCACATTTCGACTGGTAGCCATGTTTGGCTGATTTTGTTTGCGCCAGAGATATGAGTAGTAGACAAATAAGATGCAGTCGGATGCGCGCAGAGGTAAAGCCGAGCAGCTGTAAGATGGCAGATTCGGATGCTTCAACAGTTGATGAAGCTGATGGAGCAAAGTAATCGTCTCGAGGATGCTAGCCCCCTTAGAGGAGCTAGAAGGAGACAAGAGCGGGGTTTCTCAAAGGCACGCTTGGCTGACCTGACTGAGATTTGGAAGTCAAGGGGGGGTTGCTCACTGTGGCGCTGTAGTCGCTGCTGTACTTGTCTTGGCCTTTATTTTTTCAGGAGGGGTCTTTCAACTAGTAATCCGAGAGCTGAAAGAAATGAAGACGAGCAGAAGGAAAAGAAAGGGAGAAGAAAGGGCCGTTTTCAAGATAAAGCAGTCGAAACGCCAGAGCTAGCCAAGTGAAGGCTCAATGGCCAAAAGAGCAAGGCAGTGTGGCGCTAAAACGAGAGGGAGCCTGCTAAAATTTCATCGACAGCTTGCTGTAGAATTCAACATGGATAGCTAGTCATGTAGAAAATTACAAGCATCTAAGCCCCGCCCTCTTTTATCGTTTATTCCAAGACTAAACGTTGGCTCACGCTAAGCGCTGGAGTTTGGACAAATTAAAATTACATCCCCTCAGCCCCCATCCCTCAACACA
>JAZBQP010000260.1:0-35928 GCA_038407015.1 Ceratocystis ficicola | reverse complement strand
GGGTTTCGGCAGTGGGTGTGAGCCGGGGCGGAGGAGGTTGATGTAGTGTTCTTGCATAATCTGTGATTTTCGATTCCGATGAGCAAGCCCTTTATAGACTTGGACGACTGGGGAAAAATAGGACAGAAATTTTTTTGTCAAGGGGAAAGCAAGCTGCTGTGAGCCAGCAATGACTGATTGTACAAAAGTGCCTGAGCGAGAGGGTAAACTTTGGAGTTTTAGTTAATCGATGGGCAACTGCTATTTTGCTCCACGGGCATCAGGCTTATATGGGCATCAGATTTTACGCATCCTAATTAGCTGGAAACATTTCTGTTAGTGCGTTCCATGCTCTGGAATTCTGCCAAGGTACCTCTCTCGCTCTCGCTGGCCAATGCTGTGGCTGATCGATCCTTGCACAAAGGAATGTAGAAAGGAAGGGATATTCATCGTGTTAAGACTTCAGTCATTGCTCTGAAATGTGATTTCTTAATCCTATGTTAATACTCTTGAGTACTATGATGCCGGCCAGCCCCTGGTCATGAAAACAACCTCATGACAGCCAGTCGTTCATACCAGCAATTTCATGTGGAACCAAGTGGTTAAAGCATTGAACTACTTTGGCCATTTCGAGAGAATAAACCAAGGAGGAGACAATGGCATATTTGGATCGGCCGACTAGGGAATATCACTCCCGGAACAGGAAGGGGTGTGGTTGACATCTAGAGGGCGATGCATAAAGATACTGAAGAGTGGTGAGCCTTGCATCTAATGAGTGGAAGGGGGGATTGCACTGTTTTTAGTGAACGAGAATCAAGTGGTTAGATTTGAACACAAAGACGGCCAAAGTAAACGTTGTAGAGACAAGAACTATGAGTTGGCCCTTCTGGCTCTCGTAAAGAACCCTCGATCTTTAGCTAGCTGTGCGCAAGCTTCACCGCCTTTATGGGGCTTGTACCTCTAAGGTGAAGCCAACCATAGTGCGTAAAATCCGATGCCCGCATAGTCCCGATGCCCACATAATCATGATGCCCGTATAGCAAAATGTGATGCCCGTGTAGTAGGTGCACACTACGGGGCCCGATAAGGCCACGGGTACCCGTGAGTTTAAAACCACGCAGGACCCGTGTAGATTACATAGGCTTCCGCTTTCAGCATCACTAATCGCCAACACGACACGTAAAATCGCGGTATAAACGCTCTTCAACCGTGGAGAAGTAGGTAACACAAGAATGGATCGAACCTAGCTTCGTTACTCGACGATTATCTCCCACCTGAAAGCGAATGTAAGTCTCGCGAGTCACCTTTACAATCAACCAAGTCTTGGACAGTAGATCGTGGCCCTGCCTCTTCCATGGGGAGGTCTACTAGGGAGGGACCCGGCCGATTTACAGTTACATACATCTGTAATAGAGCATGTAAGCCTCCTGACGCTTTGAAGAACTGGCAACGGAAAACCACTACTCGAGGTACCAACTGCCCGTTCTCAATGGTGGCAAAACGGCCTCTCGATAAGGATTTCGAAAACAGCAGTAGATAAGCTCCTGTATTATAGCCGACTCGCAATAGGATCTATTGGTATTTAACAATAGAGCTGTTGTTGTAACTTAGACGTCCAATTGATCGCAGCACTGCTTCATTTTTGTGATGTGTGAGCTGTGTCGAAATCGTATGCTTACGTAATCCACACGGGACCTGTGTAGTTTTAAAACCACGGGTGCCCGTGGCCCTATTGGGTCCTAGTGGGAGCCATGGTAGGTGTGAGATAAAGATTGTTAAGCTTGGACTGCTAGGGCCTTGTGACTTGTCATAAGAGACCTCCTGTGACTTTCGACTATAATTACATTAGGTTAAATTGTCAAGTTCATGCGATGGCTTTTTTCATCTTACTCATAAGATGAACAGATTCATGGATTCTAGGATCAGACTCTAGAAACGTATCTTCATCTATATTTTGTGAAATATCACCCGCTGTTGCTGGACGTACTCGACCGTGACCGTGGCCGCTCCGCTAGTTAAATTTCGCAAAAAGCACAAAGGTCTGCCTCTTCCGCAAGGCTTGAAAAGGCGCCCTCCATTTGGGCAGCTATTGCAATGCTTGATTCGAGTTGTGTTTATGCAGAGCCCCGAATGTTGAACCTTGAACCTTGCACGCAATGTGAAAAATAGAAGACGCGACGTCTAGAAGGATCAGCATCATTAGCCACACATGCCCTGATGTGTGCCACAGACAACGCAGACGGACATGGGTACATGGGGTTCTGACAATCATACTTTGTGCTGCACGGACAGGGCTCATGAAGCATACAGCATGAAAAAAGAAAGCGATGTAGGAGTTGGGTGAGTAGCAGAGTGGGGCATCGCATGTTGAACAACTCACCGCTTCCATTCCAACGAATGAACGATGTTTGATTGACATTTTGGAGATTTTGAATGGCAAAAAATAGATTACGGATGGACAGGTATGGCTTACGTTTTTCAGTGAGCAGGAGGGGAGGGTGGTTGGCTAGTTTTGGCGCGCAGAGATCATAGGGTTCACAGGAAAAAGAAAACACCCGGAGAGACAAGACCACGTTTCCTTAGTAAGACCTTGTTGGTAATATGATAGCGACTTGGTCGGCTTGGCAAATCTGCGGTAGTTGCAGTCGTGGTGCTCTCGAAATAATTACTTTGTATTCATGTTAGTGTGCAAAAAACGAAGCCCTAAAACGCTCTTGCCGCCCACAAACGGCAATTTTCTCTGTTTCCTTTCTAGACAGCCTTGTCTAACGTGAGCATAGAAGAAATCCCTACCTAGTTGGGCTGGGGTGCTAGATACGCAAGGAAACAAAACAACGTGTTAATGGGAGGAAACAGTCTAGTGAACATTTCGCATTCCCTTTACATGGTTTTTATCCAGACTCTTTGCTCTTTGAGCTTAGAAGCCCCCTCTAGTGGAATTACAAGACTAAACTGGCGAATCATCGCCTGGGGACTTAGAAAGAGTGCGGTACTGTGATTTGCTACGAGCAGGTCCAACTCAAGTACGGGTACATAGTGGGCCCGCATCTTCTGCATTAGTTCTCCACCCATGGCCAGCCCGTGCTTTTGTGAGCGAGGTCTTGTATGCACCACGCACATGTAGGTTTGGTGGTGTGACTTGATTGTCGCTTGTTTTGACTACAAGCTATGTCATTTTTACACAGCTTGCCTTCATCTCTTAATTCATTTTAATGGCCCTTTTTATCATTTCTGTGTACACGGAATAAAATGGGAGAAACGCGTGCATATATCTAGTGCGGAGCATGCGCGCACACGAGCTAGAAGTGTACACAACGCAAGAGCCCATTACTCAATCCTTCTCCTAGCCTGGCTTGCAACTTCACGCGCCCCGCAACAGCCGGAGACATAGGTGTGCCATTTGGCCATATTGGTAGATTTGAAGGCATTTTTGAGTGTGAAGACACCATAGACCGAACGGTTGAACGGCTGAACTAGTCGCCCCTACTAACAGGTGTGAGCAATGGTTTGATCCCTAGTAACGCGCTACGTGCTGAAAACCCGCTAGGCAAGATAGTATCCTGGCTCACACTTTTGCTTTGCTCGACCGATTGAACTACCAAGGAAACCCCGCCAAGATTTGCTTGTGTAGAGTGTTCAAAAAACTGAGAACCTGGGCATTAAAAGCATGTGTATGCATATCTCCTACAGAGGGGATTAGGAGGAAAAGTAAGTGTTGATTCGCATATAGACCGAGAGCCCATAATATATCTGGAGCTTATATTGATTGGACTCAGTTATTAGTAGCACACACCGCCAGTCTTAGTTCGTTAGGCGGCGGCCAGAAAGGAGAAATTATTGCGGTGCACACGGGCGTATGGTCGTCTATTCTCAAAATGGGCTTTTTTGGGCTAAAAATGTGTCGTAACTCGTTGCTGTAGATGTCTCTTCTAGAATGCCCTTTTCAGACATCGTCAGCACTTCTAGGCCAAATCAGGCTAGGCCGAGGTCTCACCGGCTTACTGCAATAGCTGAGCGTTGAAACAACAAATCACGGTCTTGGACAAAAGGGATTGCATCTTGCCTTGGGGCTAATTTACCAAAGCCTTGGGACTACAGGGAGGAGACATGCTAAAAAGAACCGTTCCACATAAGCATGACCGACAAGGCTTGTTTGTGACAAGCGTGTTTTGGATGAGGGAGCGCTCTAGAGCATGAATGGCACAGCAAGCCACAGCCACAAAGAACTTTTCCTCCCAGCTTCATCGCCTTTGCTCAACGTAGCCCCTCTTCTACTCCAACTCAGGGGGAGGGGCGAGAAGAGAGAGGGTGTTCATTTCAATACCCCCCAACGAGACAATCCAATCCATCTATTTTGTGTGTACGTGTATGTACTTAATATCATCCACCCTTCATCGCCTCTCTACTTGAATCTATAAAGGCGATAAATTCACAGGCTGCTAAAATCTCGTTCTCTAGCACGAAGGGAAGCAAAGAAATCACCCCAGGTATTGGCTTCGTTTTCCTATTAGGCTCTAGTGATGTTCCGTATCAATTGCGCAGAAAGAATCTCAAGTTCAGGTGAGGGGCAGAGGAGGTGCTAGGAGAACTTTGTGACAATGAGACATTAGACATTGGTCTGCATTTAAGTGAACATGAGGTGAATCCATCTTTAATGTGACCGTTGAGAGTACCTAGCGAAAGGCGAACAAGTGAGCGGGGTAATGAAGTCCTTGCTTAACCATCCGCTACTATGGAATGCGGGCAGCTCGGCATCTCATTGGCCCTACTAGATACGAGTGCAGGCATAAATGTCAGCTGGGAGCGTTGTCAACTACATTTAAAGAGAGCATGCATGCCATTCGCCTAAGAACAGATTGATCATCATTAGGCGGGTGAGGAAACGTAAAAAAAGAAACTTGGCGAATGGACGATCTGTTGCGTACACATACAATGAGAACACACCAATGATACACGGTGTCTTTATACCAAGGCCTTGCCTGTAATAGTCCAACATCAAGACTTATAGCCTAACCATACTTTCTAGCTCTCCCCTCAAATGCTTCGCTATCCTTGAGAGATTCTATGAACCACTCTACACTATCCACTATCTATGAGAACCAGTCCCTAAGGCTCTACATCAAGATAGGATTAATCGTACAAATAAAAAAAAACACAAGCGTAGCCGTATCGCGCCCATACCGCGACCCAAAAAGCTTCTCCTGTTGCAAAGAAGCCCAACCGTCGTTCTGGTAGAAAGGACAAGCCAATCGCTGTAGAAGACACATTAACGCTTGACCCAGGCAGGCATCTTTCTGGCTTTGACGTGGCCATGCTTCTTTCTTTCGACAGAACGGGAATCCTGGGTGACACACCCGGCTATGAACATTGTTAGTAAGCAGTTCTTAGTATACGATTATACAAAGGCGGCTTTTTAAGCATCTACGCGGCAAGCCATTTAATGTCCCAATTGAAACTTACCTCTTCTCAGTGCGGGCTTCAACGCGGGCTCATGACCTAACAGAGCCTTGGAAACTGCTAGTGCCAGCGCTTCAGCCTGACCAGTAGTACCACCTCCCTGAACGATCGCAAATACGTTGTATTTATCCATTCGATTGGTGCTGTGCAAGGCCCAAAGTGCACTCTCGCGGTCATGGATACGACCAAATGCTTCAGTAATAGGCTTGCCATTGATGATAACTTCACCGGTTCCTTCAATCACCCAGGCGCGAGCAGTAGAGGACTTCCGCTTACCAACACCCAGCGACCGGCCCATGTAGTCAATATGGTGCGGCTTCACATGCTCCACGGTTTCTGTGACATCGGCTTTCCATTTACCCAACACCAGGCGAACCTCGTCAGGCATGATGCTAGGATGAATCTTCATCAGCTCTTCGCAAAGCTCAAGAGCCTGCTTGTACTCCACCTCACGAATAGGCTCGCGTGTAACACTGATATATTCTTCCAAAGTTCTCCATTGTACAGGTATGGTAGTAGCTGATTTGGGTGCTCGTGGCAATGAACGGTAGTCTGAGACAAGTTTCTGAAGCTCAACTAGACCTTCCGAGAAGAACGGGTGACGGGAGAAGTAGCCAGGAGAGGCAGGGATCATGCGAGCGTAACGGACTTTTTCGAGGGCAATAGGCTCCGCTGCCTTAATCTTAGGACGGCCGGCATTGTCCAGGTCGGGCTCAATGATACGCTGGCGCCCTCTGTTCTGAGGCCTAGAAACTTCGAGTACATCGGAGGCTGGACTTGAGTACTGGCGATTGGAAAGCGGTACGGAGATAAAAGTAGGTTGAGTTGGGGCCCGGTTGAGCTGGCGCATAATGCGCAACTGTCGGGCACTCAAACCAAAGACCGCCATAATTGTGATCCCCAACTACGCAAGTTTTAAAATCAAATGCGGGGGGGCACTATCCGGGGCCGTTGAACACGTGAGTTCGAAGTCGAAGATTACGGCGGGATAATTGTGACGGTCGGTACGGTACGGAGTCGTCCAACCTACAAAAAAGCATCGTCGCTAAAGGCTTGCCCAGCTTGGCCTCAGCCTCATCTTCGCGCCTCATCTCGTCGTTCTTGACGGTCACGTGATTAAACAACTATCCAATGATTACTCTCAGCCACTCACATTAAGTGGGGCTAGAGCTCCCTCAGCGACTAACTCCACCTAAAAAAAATTCTGAGTCCAAAGGCAAAAAGGCAGATCCATCCTCTTCCCAATTCTTTTCCCCCTCCTTTCTTTTCTTCTTTCTGTCTCTAGAACACTCACACGCTCTCATAACCCTTTTCTCCCAAAAGTCGTGAAAACCCGTCACAATGGCTTTCGGCAAGCTCTTCACCGTTGCTGTGAGTAATATTTCTCGCTCTACTGATCGGAATTTGTCCTTTCTTGCGGCCTGATTGCTGACGCTGCCCGTGTTCTCCGACTTCAGGGCAACCCCCGTACCACTGGCATTCTGGCTGTCGCCAAGGCCAACAACATCGATCTTGAGATTGTTGAGGCCCAGATTGGCAATGCCACCGCCGAGCACCTGGATGTCCACGGCCTGGGCAAGATCCCCGCTCTGGTCACCGAGGATGGCTACAAGCTGTTCGAGAGCACTGCCATTGCTATCTACAGTAAGTCGATTGCACATTATTATCTGACCCCAAACCTATCATTGTTTTTTTTCTTTGCCGTTTTACCCCTCCTTTTTTGACTCACAGCATTGCCCCTCGCTTTGTCCTGTCAAATTTGATTCTGCCCCACTATAATCACAATCCTCTTCATTTCTCCAGCCAACACCAGTAATCGACCACTATGATGAAAGATCGAATTTTTAATTCAGTTATCCCTGTCCGAGGTATTCGTGCGGATATTCACTATTCTGATGGTCGTTTTACAACCCCAAACTTGCCATGTAGCTATTATCAAGTTGATTTAGCAACTCCTAGGCTCTCTGTGGCTTCGCAGTTTTGGGCTTTACACTAACCAACCTCCAGTTGCTTCGCAAAACGAGAAGACTACCCTCCTGGGCAAGACTAAGCAAGAGTAAGTTTTCAATGATAAAAAATGGTGCATTTCATTTGGTCACTTGTCTAACGCCATTCACAGTTATGCCTCTATCCTGAAGTGGATGTCCTTCTTCAACACTGAAATTGTCGCCCAGCTGTCCCGCTGGGTTCGTCCCCTGGTTGGGGCCGAGCCCTACAACAAGAAGAACGTCGAGGATGCCCAGGCCGCTACCCTGAAGGCCATCTCCGTCGTTGAGGCCTACCTCGTCAACAACACCTTCCTGGTTGGCGAGCGTGTCTCTCTGGCCGACCTGTACGCCGCTGGCCTCATCTCTCGTGGCTTCGAGTACTTCTTTGATGTCAAGTTCCGCCAGGAGTACCCTGCCACCACTCGCTGGTTCTCGACCATCATTGCCCAGCCCATCTACTCGGCTGTTGCTACTCCCCTGGAGTTCCTTGAGACTCCTAAGCTGACCAACACTGCCCCCAAGAAGGCTGATGCTCCCAAGAAGGAGAAGAAGGCCGAGGCTCCTAAGCCCGCCGCTCCCGCTGCTGAGGAGCCTGCCGAAGCCCCCAAGGCCAAGCACCCCATTGAGCTCCTTCCCCGTGCTTCCTACCCCATTGACGAGTGGAAGCGCTTCTATTCCAACAACGAGACCCCTGATGCCATGAAGTACTTCTGGGAGACCATCCCCTTTGAGGAGTACTCTATCTGGAAGGTCCAGTACAAGTACAATGACGAGCTGACCCTCACCTTCATGTCCAACAACCTGATTGGTGGCTTCAACAACCGTCTGGAGGGTTCCCGCAAGTACTTCTTCGGCTGCGCCTCCGTCTATGGCGAGAACAACAACTCTGTCATTCAGGGTGCTTTCGTTGTCCGTGGTGACAAGTTCGAGCCTATCTTCGATGTCGCTCCTGACTACGAGTCGTACGAGTTCACTAAGCTGGACCCCAAGAGCGAGGCCGACCGCGAGTTCGTTGACGCCCAATGGTCATGGGATCGCCCCGCTACCGTCGATGGCAAGGAGTACGCTCACGCCTCCGGCAAGGTCTTCAAATAAGCGATTTCCGGGTTGGATTGCTTGGCCAAAAACAATGAAAAAAAATGAGAAATTCTAAAGAAAAACAAACCTACGAGAACGATGAAACATTGATGATGTTCATGAGGACATACATTTTATGAGGAACATAGGGCTAGGAAAATGCTAGGCAGGCCGTAGATGAGGGATGCCATAGTAAAAGGGTAACATTGGGAAGGTTGGGATGGAATTTTTTTGCGAAACGCAAAGAAGATCTGGAACTTGAGAATAATAGCGAACAAAGCAGGGCTACCAGTCCCTTTCACCAGCAATTTTTTCTTATGATCTCTAAAGTGAAGACAATTGTATACATGTGATATTTATTACAATACGTAGGGTTAAGATAACCCTACTGAAAAAAAAGAATGTCTCCTGAATTAAATAAAGTGTGGCACCACATCGCGAACCTCATTCTCATAGTACAAAATTGACATCTTGCTTGAACGGATGTTTACGAATGTACGCGCTAACGTTGCCTTGGAATGCAAGCGTATTTAGGTAATCATGAACTTGCGGCAAAACATGGGACGTTTCTGTTTGGCCAACAAACTCTGGGATCGTGATAGAGTTGTATGGCTCGCTGCGTGCCTTTTCTATTGAATCATCAACTAGGACAGTATTGGTCTGATCCCAAGGCTTGCCGTCTATGGTGGACTCTTGTACAGCGAGGTCGTCCCATAAAAGCGTTAAGCGTTTATATACTTGGACGCGACTGGAGTAATCTTTTTGGGAAAGGCCGAACCGGTCACGGCCCCAAACGGCAGCTAGTTGCTGGCGCTCGTCTTTGGGGAAGAGATGATTAACCATGTGTCTAACATTTTCTGGTTGCGCTGATGACCACACGGCAACTACAAAGTTTTTGACGAGGTAGTTGAGAAATAGACGGGTATACTGGCGCTCGATGAAAGTGGTGGGGTTGCGGCGGTGGGGTCTCCATAACAAGGTCCCATTGAGATCGAGGATCACGAGAATCGGGCGTGGTGAAGTGAGGGGTTGTGGGTCGAGAGAAGCCTGGGCAAGATATCCGACGGTAGGTTCAGGAACACCGCCTGACTCTTTGCTGGGGATGGAGTAGGTTTTTCCGTCTGCTTTTTGAGGAGATGGGCCTGTAGGCTCGGAGGGCAAGTCGAGGGGTGCTTTCTTTTTTTTACTACTACTTTGAGTAGAGCTGCTTTTGCTGTTGTTTTGTGGCATGCGACTAAAAGAGGGCGGGGTATGCCGGGCGCCCTTCAACTTGGGTTTTGGGATGAAGGCAGACTTATAGCACTGACGGTCAGTCTCAGTGAGAGAGTTGGTCAGTAGTTGCAAACTAGGCTGACTATCAGAAGAAAAGACAGTTGGGATTTTGAGAGAGGATTTTGGAAGCTTGTGCTCAGTTTCAGATTGAAATGGTGTTTTGGAAGAGGCAACAGGAAACTCGATAGTAGATGTCGACAGGTGGTGCGTACGATACGGTGGTTGTATTACTGGAGGCGGAAAAGCGAAAGACGCTAGTGAGCGATTAACGAGGCGATTGCGAAAGGTGTGCATGGGTCATAGATGACAGCCTCACAGCCAAGACTGAAGCGTGTGAGAACAGGGAAGATGAAGGCGGTCGAAATAGTGACAATGAATATACTGGCCTCGTTGCTAGGAAGCATAAAATGCGGGAAGGAGAGACAGTGGGAAAAAGCGAAGGAGGAGAGCGGGATGAAGAGGGAGAAGGGGCCGAGTTTCAAACATGGAGAAGTTTTGTTAGAGTGAAGCCTGGAATTGAAGTTTTGGTTGGGTCATTATGGCGGGCTTGGCGATATTTTTATGGTGGGGAAAAAAATGCCCATTTATTCTTATCGATAAGGGAAACTTTGGTCCCTGATATCCTAGTTGATGGACGCTGTTTTGACAAGACAAGTTTACGCAGGGAAAACACCAGAACTTTTCACACCTTGGTTTCTTTTCATTTTCTGGGCTGACACTATCAGTGTTTTATCATTGCATCCAAAAATGACGTTGGGGAAAAGAAAGGCCAGTAATTTTTCCACACCCCGTCGTGTGCGTGCTCGCAAGCACGAACAAGAAGACCCTGATCACAGCGATTCAAGCGATGCGCCCTCTGAGAAGCAAATCAGCAATTTAGATCCCAGCGACGGTAGCAATGTGGAGGATGAGGACGAGGACGAGGAAGCGGTGAACTACGATTCGGATGCTGATGTACGTTTTCGCTCGTTATTTATTGTTAATGTGAAGAAACGATACTGACTTTACTCTACCTTCTTAGTTACCTATTGTTGCTCCCAAGAGTGCCGCTGCTAGCCTGGCGTCTGTCTCGTTTGGTGACCTAGCCAAGGCCCAAAAAGCACTCGGCAAAACCCAACGCAAAGAAAAGCGCAAAGCTGAACGTGCTGCTAACCCGTCTGCCTCGACTAAATCCACACCATCATCATTTGCCACCACAGCACCGGCCAAGAAAATCGCTCAGTCCAAGGCCGATCTACACAAACGCAGCAGCAAACACGCCCCGCAGGAAATGTCTTCCAAGCGACCAGTCTCCCGCAATCGCGACTTTGGGGTTTCCAACAAACCTACGGCGCGCGACCCGCGCTTTGATCCCCTTGCTGGGGAGGTCAACGAGACGCTGATCCGCAAAGCCTATGGCTTCCTAAAGGACTATCGCGCGAGCGAAATTGTCGACCTTAAAGCGCGCGTGCGCAAGGCAAAAACAGAGGAGGAAAGGGCAGAGCTAAAACGGGAGCTGCTCGTGCTGGAGTCTAAACGCAAGACGGAGGAGCGCAAAGAGCACCAGCAGTCGGTCATCGACGAACACAAACGGAAGGAAAAGGAGCTGGTAGCCCAGGGAAAGAGGCCATATTACCTGAAGCAGGCCGAGCTGAAGAAGAAGGTTTTGGTGGACCGCTTCAAGAGCATGAAGAAGAGAGACGTCGACAAGGCTATCATGCGGAAGCGTAAGAAGGTGGCTGGCAAAGAGAAGAAGGAGATGGCACAAATGGAGCGAATAGATGGCAATACAAGAAGAGGATGGGAGAGGTAGAGACTGGGGAGTAGGCTGAGATATGGTCAAAGGGCAAGCAGAGAGGGAAGGGGGTGGAGGAATGAGGGGTTAGAGGTGAAGACAGAATGGAGTGTCTGAGCAGACAGGTTTGTAGCATGATACATTAATACAAATGGACTATCTAATCTAGTGCATATTGGTCACTCATCGGCTGCATCGCATGTTTTCCTCTTCATATTCCTTCTCCCCCTTTTCCCTCTGTTGGAAAGGGTTGATTTTCGGTTGCTAATTGCTTGGCTACACATTCCTGGAACATTGCTTTGCACGGAACTCTGCTGCCTAGCTTAGCACAGAGCAAGAACGCCCCGCTCAGCTTGCGGTGTAGAGAATATGTTTCCTCTGGGGGCGGTGTTAGCCGCTCTCTGAGCATGACGGGAATGAAACTCTTGACGCGCTCGGTAATAGTCTGGTCCTTGAAATCGTAGATATCTGGTGCACTCCCCAAAAATGGCTCTGCGAGTGTCAAGATCGAGTTGATGTGAGCGTCGAGCATGGTATTGCTTTCGTGGCCGGTCAGATAGCCTAGATCTAGAGACAGAGCAGAAATCCCCTGTCTGTCGCCCCGTGAAGCTGAATAGAGGAGCTCGCAATATTTGCGAATAAATGTAGCATTATACTCACGAGAGGCCCCAAAGTCAAGAAGCTCAAGCTTGTGGCGGGACTGATTGTACAGGAAATTAGTCCAATTGGGGTCTGTCTGCATGAAGTGGAATTCTGTAATCTCCCGGAGACACAGCTTCATGATCTGCGTGCCGATCCAGTCTCGTTGGTCTTGGGTGAAGTACTTGATGCGAGTTACGGCAGTACCCTCCATCCAGTCCATGGTCAATACCTGTTTGCTAGAGGCATGTAGATGAACCTTGGGAACAATGAATGCGCTGTCTTGTTCGGCCTCGGCGCTGAGGAGTCTTTGGTAGCGGATTGCGCATTGGGCTTCGCGCTCGTAGTCACATTCCCAGCCGAGTTCTAAGCGGGCGTTGGCAATGGTCTTGTCGAGATAAAGACCCTTGGGCAATAGTTTTGTGGCTGTCAACAGCATGGAAAGGTTATCTAGATCTGAGTTGATAGATTCTGCAACGCCGGGAAATTGAATCTTGACAGCAACCTTGCTGCCATCCTTCAGGACAGCTTTGTGCACCTGGCCAATGGAAGCCGCCGCGATAGGCTTCTCATCAAACTCGGCAAATAATTCTCTCCACTCACTACCAAGATTATTTATTAGCACCTTGTCCCGTTGCCACGAGGGCATGTAATCCGCTCGGTCCTGAACTCTTTGTAGCACCATTTGAAGCTGCGGGGGCAGCATCTTGGTGTCCTGAAAGCTCATCATCTGACCAAGTTTCAGCGCTGCTCCACGCATGCGTGAGAGCTTACCCACCAGACGTTCCATATTGGCCGGAGTCAGTAACAGGGAGCCCTCACTGCCACCGCCCACGGCCCGACTGAAGGTCTCACCGATAGCACCGCCGAGCATGCCAGCTGCAAGTCCGCTGTAGTTCCAAAGCCGGCCAATACGAGTAGATGGCACACGAGACTCCCGGAGATCGTGGGACTGTTGCAGAATCGGGTTGATCTGGGACTCGGCAGATGATTGCGAAAAGAGTGAAGACTGAGCTTCTGTAGAAGTGAGAGTCTCAGATTTAGTACCGATTTCAGCCCCAACTTTCAGGGCTGGCTCCATCCTTATTCCAGCTGCCACTTCGGGTTTGGCTTCAGCCACGACCTCACCAGGGAATTCAGTCTTGATTTTGGCTAGAGCTTCATGGCTGATCTTAAGTGGCTTCTGAGGCTTCACCGATGGCTTGTCTTTGGGCCTCGTCAGTTGCCCCGGGAGTCTATTTCCTGCAAACGGATGAGGTTTTCTTTCTCCTCCTGTCTCTACTAGTACTGCAGGCACCTCCCGCTGCTTTCCCCCGATAAGGCCAGACCCCCGCCGAGTTCTGAAAATATTAACGTTAATCCCGGCAGGTAGGCTGTCATTAGTGGCGTGTAACCCAGCCTCAGTGGCTGGTTCAAGCTTGGGAATACGCATTGGGGCTCCAGGGCCAAAGTTAAGCCTGTCCTGCTGACGTAGCTGCGAGAGTGGCCCTTGAGTAGTGCCAAGAGTGGCTGCAGAGGGAAGAGAAGGAGTGGGCGATCCCGCTGGTGCAGTTGGAGATGCAGTTGTAGCGGTAGACGTAGTTGATGGTACATTGCTGGTAGGAGGGTTGGTAGCAGTGGCCTCAGTTGCAGTGAGTGTTTGTGTATTTTGCCGAGTCCTTTTCTTCATACTCGAAACAATGCTTGAAGTTTGACCATAGCGTTCAACCTGGCGCATGCGCAGCGCTGCATGCTTAGAGACAACGGCCTTGGATGCTGAAGCAACCGAGGCCAGATCAACGAGGAAGTCTGCTAGTCTCATTATTGCTTATGGCGAGCAAGACTGAGGATGTAGAAAGGCTGTGAGACCAAAGCCAGAGCTAGAGAGGGGAAGTCTAGCTAATCTGCTTTACACAGCCGAAAGGTCATAGATTTTCATCTTGACAACTAAGAGTTGATTAAAATAAACAATCGTCAAAATCTGGAGCTAGCTAAGCTCTGACTTAAAATCAGCACCCCTATTAATGCATAGCCCCGCTAATACAATGTCACACAGACTACAACGTCTGACAGGGCACGAGAATCAAGAGCAACGGTCAAGTGAGTCTTGTTCACAGAGGGACATAGCTAAGGGGTATCTTATTATATATTCTATGCTATATGGACGAACGCGTCGGAAACAAGGCTAGTAGCAGCACTGAAATTTAGATGACGGACTTTCTCCCTCTTTACTTTGGCTTGGGCGTTCGTCTAGTTAAAGAGCCTCGTGAAGCCATAGGCGTGGATGGTGCAAACGAACTATAGGTTCTTCCTTCTCTTCGGTTTGGCCCTCTTGCTGGGGTCTGGCTGGCCCCGATCTTGCCGAGCAGACGCTGGGCCGCTGGTGTCAAGCTGCCTACCGAACTGGCCCGGGGACTGTTCATGAACTTGGGGATAGGCGTAGCATCGGCCTTGCCTGTGAAGCCGTTTCGTAGCGCGTTGTGGTGTGATTTATTGATGCGGTCTACCATGCGGTGCAACAAGTCCTCCTTTTTCGTGCGTTCTTGGAGTCTAAAGGGACTTGGTGTGGCATCGCCGGGCCCTAAATTGATTTTCGGTAGTGGATGCTCATCCTCACCACCCTCATCGTCCTCATCATCCACAAATGCGTAGCCATTGACGCGGGGTGTCTCGCCGCCTGCTAGGGTGCTGCCAATTTCGCTTGGGGTTTTGTATGTCTGGGGAACATTTCCAGCCAGAGCATCCCGAACAGCGGTCAGCGTTGGTGAAGGTGGCCGTAACGGCTTTTCAATGTTGGCCCTCGTAGGGACGCGTGTATTGTGATAGTTAATGCCTTTTGGTGCGCTAGTCGACGAAGCTTCGGCTCTTTGGAAGCGGGTTTCGTATTGGTCTTCGATGCCATCGGGGGTGAACATCAGGGTATTCTTGGGCCTCCACTTCCACAGCCCCGGCTGTGCAGGTCTATCATCAGAATCTTTGATAGCAAGACGATCTTTCTTCATGAACCCGTCATCGTGAAGCTGGCCTGCATTAGATAGCTGCTGCTGGACCTCTTTCTGTTTGATCAATTGCTTCGAGTCAAATTTGTTTCCATTCCAGAGCCATGCCTTTTTTTCCGTTTTCTTTTGATTTTGCCGGTCGGCCAGGGCGTAGAAGCTCTCGTTGTCTTCGCTAGTGTAAGTAGCTTGAAACTGTGACAAACGCATGGCTGTGTTTACACGCGCTCTTGACGATGGGCCAATGCTAGGGGCAATAGAGGCTGGAGTGCCCACATCGAGAATAGTTGATGGGGTTTCGTTCTTTACGAAGCGCCTCGTGCTTGATGGCGTGTCGCACCAAAGTCCAGGTTTCTGATCCGGGGTCTTTCCATCGATAAGATTATGGGTTGCTGTTGAGATCCACAATCGATCTTTGGCCTCGACGGCATCAAGATAATCGTTCTGTAGCTGTATTTCCTGCAGACCGGGGAAGAAGTCGCGCATGATGATTTGAGACAGCCCTTCGGTGTAGCTTTCCTCGTCCAGCACTTTCTTGGGGCGTTTTATCTTCTTGGCTGGTGGTGGCGGAGGTGCCATGAGTTGCATATCAACGGTGGCATCACGCTTGCGCACAAGGGCTTTGGATGGCTGTGAGTCGGGTGAGCCCATGGAGACGGTGGGCGATTGGGCAAGAGGCGGGAACGGGAGACTGGCAAGTATTAAATGGTAGGAGAGCGATGTGATGCAGATGGCACAGGGCTAGCCGATAAGCGACCTTGAAAGGAATTGAGATGCCCGATCCAAATGGAATGAGACTGGGTGAGCAAAGACAAGCAAGGCTTGATGACGTCGCGAAACAAAAAAAGCGCCACGCCAACTGCGCTTCCGACGCCACACTCCAAGTGTGGCGCTTTTTTCATCTTCGAGAACGCTCTGGAACGGCGGTTTTTTTTTTTTCTTTTAGAGTAGCCCAGCGCACTCACTTGTTTGGCTTGTTTGTTTGGAGGGCCAACTCAAGGAAGACAGCAAGGATTTGTAGATTTCTGACCCCTCGTCAGTTTGGTTTCTTTTTCTTTTTTCTTCTGATTTTTGCCTGTCCTGCGCTCAGCCATTACTCTCTTTAGAGTCGCCCTCCTTTAATACCTGTAGTGTACCATTGATTATATAGCACCCCATAAAAAAGAATCTCGAACCCGAACCCGAACAACGCCGCCCCGTCTAGTCTTGTCTCGGAACCTCAACCCATTACATTCTTCTTCTCTCCTCGGCTACTCCCCCTTTTCTCCGTCGCAATGTCAACGGACATCGAAAAGGCCGTGGCCCTCAAAAACGACGGCAATAAGGCCTTCGCTGCCCATGATTGGCCTAAGGCTATTGGCTTGTACTCTCAAGCTATTGGGCTGCATGACCAGGAGCCCACGTTCTTTTCGAACCGCGCGCAAGTGTGTAGGCTTCTATTCCTGGCGTGGCACTCGCCGCTAGTTCAACCTTGTCTCTGTGTCTAACCATACATATACACCTTCACTCTAGGCATACATCAAGTCCGAAGCCTATGGCTATGCCATCATTGACGCCACAAAGGCCATTGAATTGAAGCCCGGCTTCGTCAAAGTAATCTCCGACCCCACCCCCAAGCTCGGTCTTTTCTAGTTTATCTCGGCTGTCTATCTCTGCCATGTACGGCAACCCCATGCTGACTGTCTTTCTTCGCAGGCCTATTACCGTAGAGGACTCGCCCATGCGGCTATTCTCAAACCCAAGGATGCCCTCAAGGACTTCCGCGAATGTGTTCGCCTTGACCCTGCTAATAAGGACGCCAAGCTAAAGCAGGAAGAATGCCGCAAAATCATCCGTAAAAACGAATTTTTCGCCGCTATTGAGGTTGCTGATGCACCCTCAGCTGCTGAGGAGATCGATCTTGATTCTATGATTGTTGGCGATGAATATGACGGTGTGAGGCTGGGCGATGCCATGACTCAGGAGTTCATCGATGACATGATTGAGCGTTTCAAGAACGGAAAGAAGATCCACCGCAAATACGTCTACCAAATAATCATCAACACCATGAAGATTGTGCACGATGAGCCCACTATGGTGGAGGTTGAGGTACCCGAAGATGTAACGCTGACTGTATGCGGTGACACTCACGGTAAGATTCTCTTGGAACTCTGCAAACTGCACTACAACTCCACGATAGCTTGGCTGACCGAGATGATCCACTCTTGCCCTCTACTCCTTACATAGGCCAGTACTTTGATCTCATGGAATTGTTCCGCTTGAACGGCCTGCCTGGTGAGAAACACTGGTATTTGTTCAACGGTGACTTTGTCGATCGTGGTTCATGGTCTACTGAGATTGCACTGCTTCTCTATTCTTATAAGTGGCTGCGTCCTGGCGGCTTCTTCATAAACCGCGGAAACCATGAGGCCGACGACATGAACCGCGTGTACGGCTTTGAGGGCGAGTGTAAGGCCAAGTACCACGAGCGGTAAGTAAAATTCCAGAGGGCTTTCTATCTCTAGTCTCGTTTCTAACATCGGGCAGCGTCTTCCGCCTCTTCTCCGAGTCCTTCTCAGCTCTGCCTCTAGCTACCTTGATCGGCAAGAAGTTCTTCGTCTTGCACGGTGGTCTCTTCTCCGACGACAACATCACTCTAGATGACATCCGCAAACTCAACCGCCACTCCCAACGCCAGCCTGGACAATCCGGCCTGATGATGGAAATGCTGTGGACTGATCCCCAGGATGAAATGGGCCGTGGTCCTAGCAAGCGTGGTGTTGGTGTTCAGTTCGGACCTGACGTTACTAAACGTTTCTGTGAGAGGAACGGCCTCGAGGCTATCATCAGATCACATGAAGTGCGCATGGAGGGCTACGAAGTGCAGCATGATGGCCGCTGCATTACTGGTAAGCTTGCCCCTAAAGAGTGGTTAAAAGTCCCTTGCTTGTAGTACTAACAACTTGTGCTTGTGTAGTCTTCTCGGCCCCCAAGTACTGCGATTCTACGGAGAACAAGGGCGCATACATTAATGTCAAGTCTGATCTTAAGCTGCAGTTCCACAAGTTCGACGCCGTACCGCATCCCAACATCAGGCCCATGGTGAGATTCCCCTTCCTTGATTCGCGAAATCGTCATTCAAACTAACATTATTGCTCTTTATAGGCTTATGCCAACAACTCGCTCATGTCTTCCCTATAGTCTGTGCGGGAGTCAAAAGAATCAAAGACATCCAAGACATCTCTAAAAGTCGCAATTTTCAACCGATATTGCAGTGCCATGTAGATCTTGGAATCTGGACCTGCCTTGACTTGGATCTGATCAAGTGATTATGATGTCAGCCTGTGAAAGAATTGCAGTGACATTTGGATTTTACTACTCCATCGTGTGATTGACTTACCTTGTGTGTATTCCATGCCCTTTGGCGCTACCAATTGTCTTTTCCATTGACCTTTGGCTACCAACCAAAACTTCTCACACTGCGCCCCTCCTTATCTCAGCTCCAGAGACTTTCCTGGCCCTGTCTTCCTACCATGCATCCCAGCCAATTCCCTGCTTCCTTTGCCCTCAGAGTGAACTCTACATTGCCGTCTCTTGCTCCTGACCATGCCGTTAATGCGGCTGTCAACATTGACAGATCTTGGCGTGGAACCCGCACCCAGGCCTCGGCTGCCTCTACCTTTAGCACATCAGGACTTACGGCGTTACCCATTATGCCCATGAAACGTGAAAGAGCTGTAGAAAGCATGGAGCGGACTTGGAGGGCATCAAGGGGTGCAATGCTAGCATTTGGAGGGGTTGATATGAGTTCCAAGTACACATACGAATACTCGGGCTCGCGGGACGTGCAGGTCTGTAATTCAATTGTCTTTGAGGGTTTAGGGGTGGTAGCAGAGAATGTGACGTCTTCCATAGCCGCCATCCTGAGAAATCTGTGTAGGGAAATATGATATAACGAGGATAGTTGGTTAGCAATTTGACGGGCTAAATAAAGAAATACTTTTGCACAAAATGGCTACAAGTTAAATAACTGTGAAGTTGTGAAGTAGGACAAAGTTAAGACCCACATAAAAGATGTTGAAGCCTCCTATCGATAAGGCACAGCCTCGTGATAAAGGCCCCACTTTGACTCTTTTGATCAGGCTTCCTATTGGCCACTGTGCCAAGGCTCCCCTAGCCTCGCGCGCATATGCTGTTCGTTCTTGTTCCAATCGCGACTGGTTTCAACAGAAGCCAGGTATTTCAGCAAGGTCAAGAGGTCATTCGTCTTTAGTGCTGATATATTCTCGAATCCAGATCCATTCGCGTTCCCCTCACTTGACTCTTAACTCTGCCGAAAATTCTTGTCGCTGGTCCTTGCACCTCAAATTCGCCATGTCTATCAACTTCGTCACTCCCGGCCAACAACGATATCTACGTGCCTGCATGGTGTGCTCCATCGTCATGACTTATGCTGTAAGCTATTGAACTCCCGCCCACGGAGATCATCACCTTGAGTAAGGCGAACGATGCATATTGCTAACAAACTCTTCTCACTTGCTATAGCGCTTCCGTGATAATGGGTGCCCCAACTGCGAAGAATTCCTGCACCTGCGCCACTCGGCCGATCAGATCGAAACCTGCACGTCGCCTATGTTCGAAGGTGTAATGACCATCAATGACCCGGCCACTAGCTGGGTGGCCAAGTGGCAGCGGCTGGACACGTATGTGCGCGGCGTATATGCACTTAAAGTCTCGGGTCAACTTCCAGACGATATCCGCACCATGATCGAGGATGAGTACCGTATAAACTATATTCCGTAAGTACCATGGCCTTTCTTTGCTTGCTGCCCCAAGTGTATACATTCGTTTTAACTAGATTTCTAACTTGCTTTTTTGCAGACGTGATGGTTCTGCTGAGGAGGCCGAGTCCTGATTCGGCTTTGCCAGGAGGATCATTGGGAAGCGATTGCGATTGAACTACACATGTTAGGCGTTTTATGGATATTTAGCTACTTGGGATTGCGTTTGATTTGATTTATGCAGAGCATTTCCGACTTTCTGTTTAGAAAGACTTGAATAAAAATAAATGTATTTTCGAGTGAATGTCGAGATACCGTGCAAAAAGCGAAAGAAAGACACCGCTATAACGCCAAACCTGCAGTCGACAAAATCCTCGTGCAAAGCCCAAGAAAGAATATCCATAAACTGATTTTCAGAAGCTAAACTTCATTTTCTTTGTGGGCTCGTTGCCAGGCCCCTCTCGCGCCCGCTTGCGCTCCAATTCCTGCTTCATGATGCGCTCGGCTTCGCTCATCTTCTTTGGTGCCTCGACCATCGTTTTCTTGCCACTTCCACCTAGAGCATTCTTTTTTTGAGCAAAGACATTCTTGGGCTTTGCTGAGCCACCAAGCTTGAGGCTCATGCCACCAAAGGCTGGGGGTTTGACTGGTTTCTCGGCTAGTTGTGCTGGGCTAGTTGCTAGGTCGGCATCAACCTGAGAGCTTGACGATGGGGTTGGGATTTCTGTAGATGTTTCTTCTTGCTTCTCTTTAGCCTTTTCTTCGGACACATCATCCTTCTTGGGACCAAAGGACAACGAAATCTTGGTCCCTTCCTGGCGCTTTAGTTCGTGCCTTGACTCTTCCTCTTCCTTAGTAAGCTGCGCCGTGACCCTATTTATTGCAGCTGTACTTTGCGCTCTTTTGATTTGCTCGTTGATCATGCGCTGCTCCATCTCCTCATCGCCTTGCTCGAGCGCAGCTTTGCGCTTGAGTGCTTCTTGTCGTCTGAGGGCTTCCGGTGAGTTATCAATCCATGATATGTGCAGGCCCTTGTCAGTCTCCTCCACTCGACATATGCCTTCGCGACCAAGATACTTGGCAAACTCAGTTAGCGACGACCACTGCGTAGAGTTCATGTGTAGATGGTCTTTATTGGCGATGTATTCTTGGTAGAAGTGGTTGATGTGCATTTTCTTTTCACCGTGGCTAGTCTTGAGAAGCGTAATGAAGTCTTTGACAAATTGGTCGCTGAACTGCTTAATAGCCTTCTTCGGGTCTTCGCCAATGATGAGCATCTTGCGCACGTGCGACTCGGAAAGTGTGTCTATAGAATTTAGGGTCAGCTTTACGTTCATAGAGTAGAGACTACCAAGCCTAGAACTGCTAATACTTGTTGCGACTTACGTTGCTTAAAGGAGTTCTCATCGCGCATGCCTCGCTCACAAGCCTGGCAATAGAACCTTAACCGCGTGAGGCCCTTGAGCTTCATGTGATTGGAAATGTGCTTGACGGACCCGGCTTCGGCTTTCGGCATTTTGGCAATAATGGGCTTGATTGACTGATGTAAGAAGGGGAAAGTCTGAGGACTTGAAGAAAACGTTGTTTTTAATGTAGAGTTAAGTAACTTGTACGTTGAAATCCCGAATGTCAACGATCACGAAAGCGACCCAAATCTAGAAATGAGAATGACTAAGCACAAGCTTATCTTATCTTATCTTATCTTATACAGGCTGTCGCGAAACGTCATTTACCTATTTGGTCGCAGCCATTTTTCAAGCTTCAGCCTTGTTCTACCGTCTACAGAATCACCATTAGAATACCTTCCCCCCATATAGCAACCACAATAATCACATCAACTTCCTCTACAAAATGTCTGAGCGAAAAGTGTTAAGTAAGCCATCATGAAGCGACATTAAAAACTCCAAAAAATGCTAACACGTCATAGCAAAGTACTACCCATGGGACTTCGACCCATCTGACATCTCCAAGCGGCGTGGTCCCAAGGCAACGGGCCCCAAGATTCAGACTGTTCGACTCATGGCACCTTTTGCAATGCGTTGCACGTCTTGTGGTGAATTCATTTACAGAGGCCGCAAGTTCAATTCTCGCAAAGTCACGCCTCCAGACGAGCGATACTTGGGAATCCAAATATACTTTTTTCACGTGGGTGTTCATCTACTTTTAGCACATGATACTGAGGTGATGCTAATAGTGTGGATTTAGATCAAATGCACGCGATGTAGCTCTGAAATTGTCTTCCGGACCGATCCAAAAAACAACAACTATGCCATGGTATCTGGTGCCGTGCGCAACCAAGAGCCATGGTGGAACAAAGGCGAAGAGGAGGAGACCGAAGACCAACGTCTTGACCGCCTTGAGCGCGAAGAAGCCGAGGCCGAGGGCGATGAAGAACGCGATGCCATGGCCGACCTTGAAGCCAAGAATCTAGACGCTCAGCGAGAAATGGCAGCTGCCGACGCCCTCGATGCGATCCGGCATCGCAATGCGCGCATCCAAATAGCTGCCAAGGATGGTGTCGACTTTTCAGCGGCCATTATGCAGACTGTGGATGAAGAAAAGGAGAGGCAGGATCGCGAAGATGAAGAAGCAGCTAGGATGGCATTTGCAGTTGCAAAGGAAAAACAGCTGCTGCAAGACTTGGGAATGGAAGAGGTGGACGAAATTGTAGAAGAGGACGAACACCCGACCATGTCCGCTTCTAAGCCCGAGGCAGTAATACCTTCGCTGCCATCCTCGTCATCAAGCGCCACGCCTACGCCTGTTTCTGCCACCCAATCAGCCAAGTCAGCAGATAATAGCTTAGCAAACAGGATTCCCCTGGTCGATCCAGCACCAGCATTTAAACGAACAGTCAAGAAGAAGAAAGATTACTCGGCAATGCTAGGAATCAAGAAGAAGAAGCCGCTTGTTTGAACCAACAGCATGATCTTGCTTCCTGATAGAAATGCCCCCGCGGATATCGCCCATAGTCATTTGCCGTCTCTTCCCGGCTTATTTGTTTCAGTGTTTGCGCGTCTTCGTTACAACACTGTTTTACTCCGTCAGCGCTTTCATGTGCTTTTATCCTCCATCACTTGCAAACCCTAGCTCAGTCTTAACCCTGCATGCGTCTCCACTTTCGACGTCATGCTCAGAGGCCATTTCGCCTTGACATGACACAACATCTTGACGTTCTGTGTTTCAAGGTCCTTGCGCAAGTAGAAGGGGCTGTTGACTTGTTTCTTTTAGGATCCTGTCAAGCAGGACGGAAGAAGGAAAAAGTCGAAGCATAAAAGCTTATTTGGCTGGTGTGCTGTCCGTGCTCCATCCAGGTGAATTTATTGGGAGTAAGAGACTCTTACAGTCTCATAATTGTCCAAGAATCTGCTTTCTTACTTGGTGTATGCTAATAAGCGTTATGACCGTCCTCTTTTTTCCTCGCTTTCCATTCATGTCCCATTTTGCTTCTCGTTTAAATTAAATACAGCACGTTCACCCACCACATTCGACCCCCTTCTCTTGCGCAACCTACATACTCCCACACTACATTTCAACATGAAAACTTCATTTGCCTCCCTCCTGGCCTCAGTGGTGGCTAGCCTAGCAGCTTCGCCATCTGGGTTTTTGCCGTCAAGTATCAATCCACTAATTGTTGCCTACGGCAAAAATACAGTGGTTGATGGCGTTGTTATGGCACAAAATGGTAAGGTCTTCTGCCTTTTACATTCTCTAATCTTGTCCCTTGGCTTGTTAACACGCCTTCTAGAAACCCAAACCGCACCTACACTTGCAACTTCTTCTCATCTCCAAGGCACCTTTTCTGTCTTCATGATTGACTCCAACGTGCCCTCAAATACCACAGGCAGTGGCATTACCACGCTTCTGCACTGGGCTCTGACCGGGCTGTCGTCGTCCAATGCCTCTACAAATCTCAACGGCGAGCCTGCCCACATCCTCAAGCTCGCATCCAACTCTACAGCTCCACTAGCCAAGTACATCGGCCCTGCGCCGCCAGCGCGCGTCCCGCTCTCGCATCAGTACACGCTCATTCTCGTCAATGACACTTCCCTGACTTCATCAAATCGCAAACGGTTGCAAAAGGCTGCCGGCACGCGGCTCGGCTTTGATGCGCCAACCGTGCTCGGCGCTACAAGCTTGAGCCTAGATACTGTTGCTGCTAGCTACTTCAACGTCACTAACAGTGCAAAGGGACTAGTAGATACCGGGTCTGGACTCAACTCTACAACAGGAAATAGTGACCGTAGCGGCAGCGGCAGTGCCAGGGGGAGTGATGGTAGCAGTAGCAACAGGCCAGCGCAGACTGACCCCGCAGCCTCTAGCTCTGGAGCTGCTAACAGCACTTCCATCTCAATCTCTGGGCCTAGCCCCAGCACAACTGGCGTCATTAGCGCTGCCCGAGAACTTGAATTATCCCGCACAGCTACCGTGGTGATATGTCTCTTAACTGTAGGAGCGGGCTTTGTAGGACTCTAAAACCAAAGAGCAACGGTGCAGATCCCTTGTTATTTATTCATGAATCAAATGAACACCTAATACGAATTGCAAGCCCGATGCGGCAAAGAATTTGCTGAACAAGATCTCACATTCTGCAGGAAATCACACAGTACTGGCTCGTTACATTACCCTAGCGAGCCCTAGATCATTGCACTCTACTGAAGGTAGGTGGTTAAAGAGAATCCAAAAACCAATACATTATAAGACTGCACATAGCCTGTCATCACAAGCATAGTAAACCAAAGCACACACCCACCAGTTGCCTCCGACACACTACTTTGTACCCAGTTTATTCTCGCATTAGTTCAAGAACAAGTCACCTCCACCACGCTGCATGCGAGACCGATCTGGATGGTCTAGACCAAGGCAATCATCCTTGGCGACTGATGCCAAACTGTACAGTACATCGTCTGTAGGCAAGCTGTTAGTTTCTGAGCAGTGCATCTATAGGGAATTGTAGATTTAGAAACTTACCGTCACTTAGGTATACAGGGCTTGTAAAGCGGATACGCTCAACCATAGCAAACTTAATCTTCTCAAATGACTTGCCCTTGAAGCCTGTGCGCTTTTCCAGCCGCTTCTTAGTCTCAACAAATGGCTCGTCCTAGAAAATGTGTCATGTTAGTAACTCTGCATGCCATTATCCCCTAAGCCACATTCTTAAACTTGCCTGGATCAGTAGAAATTTGAAGGGGACGCCGTGGACGCGAGATGGCTCGCTGTGGAAATGAAAAGCGTTGATGTAGCGCTTTTCGTCATCGGCTAGGCCAACCTCCTCCTCAGGGATGCGCTCGACATAGGCCGTCGTGTACTCGTTCATGCTCATGACTGGGACGTCGCGGCCAAGTTCTCGGTAGAGCTTGAAGTTGTTGACTTCGTAGATGCGAAGAGGCCCGGCCTCCTCCTCCGACTTGAGATTTAGCTTCTTGATCAAGGCATCGATGAGTTCTTGAACCAGACCATTCTTGTTTACCAAAACATCTACCGGCTCTTCCTTGGACACACCCTCGCTCAGCCACACTGTTCTGACACTCTTCTTGGTTTCCATCTCTGCAAGGGATATTTCAAGAACTTCAAAGTACAGCGCATCTGTGCGGTGGGGAGCGTTGAAATGCCCGTAGTTATTTGGTGTTAAGATGCTCTGAAGAGTAGTATTTCCGGTGCGGCGTATCACAACTTTAGGGTTGCCAGTTGTTGGGTTGATAGTCCACAAGCGCAAGTGTGTTGCTGCCACGCCGAGATGATGGCCTATCCGCTCAGCTAGCTTTTCGTACGGGATCTTCGAGCTAATGGTCAAGCTGAAGTCGGGATACTGCAACTCATCGCAGCGTGTAGGATGGGGAACAAATTGGAGTGTCCTTTTGTTGCAGAGGAAGTCATAGTACTGGTTGGCCGTTTCAAACTTGTCCAAGTATCCATTCCCGTTTCCGGATTCGTTGCTGAGCTTTTTAGGCTCATCCTGGGTACTAGGTTTTGCAGTAGGCGCAAGTTGGAAGCAGATGATGTCACCATCAACAAGCTCGGCACTGTGAAATGTTGACTTAACCTTTAGCGACTCAATCATGGTGGGCTTGATTTCCTCCCACATCAGAATTCTCTCTGGTGACTGAAGTGACTCAGGCCAACCCATGATTTTACCGATTTGCGGTATTAAGTCTTCTAGCTTCTTGCTCTTCTCCATGTAAACATGGCCAACGCCACGGAGGGTCTGGGAAGCGGTATCAAAGCACTTTAGCATCAAGAAGATGACGCTACCTTTCACTAGAACGCCATTTTGGCTGTTGAAATTGGGCCAAATGGGCTCATCCTTGTCACCGGTAGTCTCGGCAACCTCAACAAACAGGCGCATAGACTGTTCGCGTTGGCTGGCAGACCGCGACCAGGCTTCATCCACTGTTTGGCCAAGATCGACAATGGGGGTATCGGGTCTGATGGTCTTGTTCTGGCGGTTGACCATTTGCCACAGGCGTATCTTGTGGCTGGAAACACCCATTTCCTTTGAAAGCTCGTCGCGGAGATCTGACAAAGGCATAGTGCGCAAAACACGCTTGACCTTGGGGACTCCTGGGTTCTCACTCTTAGACAGGTCAAAGTCACTGAGGTCGATTCCATCATGCTTCTTAAAGGTTTCGAGAGTGGCATACTTAATAGTCATGTAAAGATGAGCCTCTTCACGTTCCTTACGGCGAGCTTCCTTGAGCTCGACTTCTTCTTGATAGCGGGTTTCTGTGAAATAGCGGGTTAGTAGGTGTGGTATTGTATGGAAGTCTTGTACGCCGACTGTCACTTACGGATATGTTGGGGGATGTCAGCTTGCGTAACAGGGCAAAGGACACGGTCGAGACGCGACTTGCGGATGTAAACCAGCATGTATGCGCTGTTCATGCGCATAACGGGATGCTTTCTGATAGGAGGACCGCGGCGGTTTGTAGGTAGAGGATGTGCGCCTCCATAATTTTCTTCTAGGACATCCCGCAGAGTTGACTTAACTACCTTATCGTCATCAAATCGGTAGAACCATCCGTCTTTGTTTGGTTTTAGGAAGGCATAATAGTGGCCAGCGTCAAGGACACCGCTGTGCACGAGAACACCGTGAAGCTGGTATTCCCAGGATTCATCTGTCTTCTCGGCATCTTCTGAGAGATAAGGCGCAGCATCAAATTCTTCGGGGAATTCATGGCGGTCATTGATCTTCATTAAAGCGTCTCGCTCGAAGTCGTATTCAAAACGCTTGAGTTGTAGGTGTAGTACATCAGGGAAAGATGTGAAAATAACACCCTTTTTGGCGTCCTGAAGCTTATGCTCTTCGCCGGCATAATACTGGTTGTCGCCTTCAAGCTTCTCAACTTGGATGTAATCCTTGAAGCTCTCCTCCAAGTTCTTGTTGCCGCTGACGTTGAGCTGGATGTCCCAAAAGTCCTCAATGCGACTGGATTCGTAGTCCACATTAATACAGCTGATGTATGTTTTGATCTTGCCACTAAACATATCGGGGAGGACCTTTTCAGCCTTGGTGCCTTTCATTTTCTCCTCCATCCGTTCCATGAGTTTTCGCGATAGCTCTTGGACATCCTGTTGTTCGAATACTTGCTTAGTGTCCCAACCAAAGGATTTAGTGAGCTCTAACGTGCTCACAGCCTGATCTGATGTTTGAAGTTGGTAGAAGAGACGCTGGAGGGTGTAGGCGCTGTTGAGAATGTCCTCATCATTTTCGGTAGGAATTTCATAAATTGCCTAAGGGGGAGAGCGAGAATGAAGTCGTTAGCAGTTTGTTTAGTGCAAAATTATGAAGAACGGGAGAAAGGCATAGATGTACCTTGCGGAAGGCATTAGTGACGTAGAGTGACTGAAGAAGCGAGTTCAAATAACAGGTAGCGCCTTGATTTTTTAGGCCAACAAAGCCAGTCTCAACCTTGGAATCGTAGTTGTTTAGATTGTGCCATAAGACACCAGTTTCGTCCTCAACGATACGAACGTAGGCAGTGATGTTTGTAGTGTCATCCTCGAGGAAAGGACGCAGAGCTTCAGCGGAAGGGTTTACAAGCTTTCTAATTTCGATAAAGCGAGTAAAGCCCCAGTCGCTTTCATCCTTAGTGAAACGATGGTGGGCGTTGTGTTCGTGGTAAACCGATGGATCTTTTGGGTTCCAGAGAACTAGTGCAAATTGGACACAGCAGCTCCAATTTGGCGGGATTTCTTGGGACTGGAAGGCGTGCTCTAGATAGATGGAACAGTGGTCGACGTTGTTGCCGTGGGGGAAAAGCAGGATTCGCCTTTATTGGAGGGCGTTGTTAGCAATGCGTGCAACTAAAGCGGTGGGGGTGAAGGGGCTGTACCAAGGAAAGCCGCCGGCTTGAAAGATTGGACCATGTTCTTTTTTAGACATGGAACGCCAGTTTTCAACAGACCAGGTGTTAATGGCATCTTCTAGAATGCGGGGCTCTTCAAGAAGTGGCGGAAGAACAAGCTCTTTCATAGCCTCATCTACAGCAGAGCAGAGGAGAAAAACTGTTAGTGGCAAGTCGTAACAGCATTGCAGCAAGTAAAATACAAAGAAATACGAGCGACGGCGCCCTGAGGGGGAGAGGGGGGGGGGGGGGGGGGGGTGGGGGGGGGGGCTGGCCACGGTGCAACGACCAAGGTGCAATGACTAAGGTGGACAAGATTGTTGGGGGTGATGCCGGCGTGAGCAAGTAAACATACAGTCATCGGCCATCAAGACATTCTGTGATTGGTCTTCGCGCTCAGGCACAGGTTCTGAAGCGGGGATGTTGACAACAGCTTCAGGCTGGTGGAGATATTCGTCGTCTTCGTCGATGGCCATTTGGTTTGGAGAGTTGAGATTGTTCTGAGAGGAATGCGAGCGAATGGATGATTAGCAACAATTCAGGGAAGTCAATGGGTGTGATTGGTAGATTATAGATGTGATTGTGTAGGTGCCACTATCGCTGTTGACGTCGCTGTGCTGTCTTGGAAAAGGAAGGGAAACGGCGGGGTGAGACGAGACAGGGCAAGATCAGGGTCTAACAAAAGAAAATAGAAACCAAAAGTAAATAGATAGCACATTAACCTTTGGTCTGGAGAGCCATGCAGGGCAAAGCTAAAGCTCAGGATAGCCGGCAAATACCACAAGGCACAGGCCAAAGTGATTGGTCTATTTGTTTGCTTGCCTGCATGTTGACTTTCTCGAATCCAGATCTGGTTGTCCAACATATCATGCAGAAGGGCACAGATGAAAATAAAAGGACAGGGCTCGATCCCAAGAGCGGCCGTGTCAACAGCTAAGCAAGCGCGGAGTGCAATAGAGTGTAGTAGAGGTTTGAAAGAAGCAGTGCAATCTCTGACCATGCAGCAAGCCGAGGCGGTGGCGGCAGATTGTTTTTCGGGCCCCTGGGACATGGGAAGATATGGAAACAAGAACAAAGCCTATGACGACGGTGATGACAAGGGCATCGTGAGGAAGAGCGATACGAAGCGGGACGAGACGGGCAGAGGAGCAAAGGCAGAATCAGCACAACATACCATGGTGGCCTAGTCGACAAGCTTGCACTGCACGATGGGCATTGACAGGATGAGCAAAAGGGCGACGAGAGGACAGAAACCAGGGCGAATAAAGTGGCAGAAAAATGGAAAAAGAAAGTCTCAGCCAGAACAAGATCAAAAAAGGAAAAGAATCC
Organism: Ceratocystis ficicola; assembly: GCA_038407015.1. Taxonomy (NCBI): domain Eukaryota; kingdom Fungi; phylum Ascomycota; class Sordariomycetes; order Microascales; family Ceratocystidaceae; genus Ceratocystis; species Ceratocystis ficicola. The sequence continues at coordinate 6,333 of JAZBQP010000260.1, read as the reverse complement.
CGGCTAGGCCATCAAGCAAAGAAGAAAACGAGGTTTTGAAAAATGAGGACTTTTAATGAAGCAGAGCTTTTTATTCTTTTTTATTTGAAAACGGAATCTCGACGAGTTTTGTCGTTGGTGATGTGCGAGGAAGGCCAAGGCAAGGCAGAGGGGGGGCTTGCGCGGTGAAGACGTAGGATTGTAGATGCAAAGAAAAAGAATTCGAGAAAACACAGCAGCTTTCTTCTTGTTGATGTTCGCGTAAACTGTTCAGAGAGAAAACGCCGTGATGCAGATGCAGGAAAAAAGAAAGTAAGAAGAATAGAGGAGCAAGCAGAGAAGCAGAGCCATAGAGGGCAGGAAAATCAGTGGAAACAAAAGTGGTGAAGCTCAGGCGGCCCTAGAGGAGCAAAAAAAATCACAGGGGTAGAGTGCCTTATGATACAGCGGGGTGAGGCACCTACAGCTTTCAACATCCCTGTAGCTAGGGCTAGCTCAAATACTAAAGCCCTCTCCACCGAAGCTTTGCTCAGAAGCTTCGCTTGGTAAGTAAGCTAGTAGAGTACTTGTGCTCTAGTAGCAAGCCTCCCGCATCTGTAGGTACCTCCCTAGCGCGCCAGGCAATGATGTAAAGACCAAAAACAGCCCCACCAATCCGGCCAGGCAAATGACGTTGCGACAAACCTCATACGTTGATGAAGCCAGGCCAGGCCAAAGACAGAGCGGGAGGTGAAAAAGAGCACGAAAGAGGTCAAAGTAAGACAAGGACGGATTAATCGATCCGTGGTTTGATCCATCAACAATTTATCTGTTTATGACATTGACACATGAATTGCCTAACTGACGTTGGCTTTTTCGTCACCCTGCTTGCTGTACCGTTTAACGCCCTTCCTGACCAACGCCGTCCCCCACATCAGTATAAAGCGTCCCTTCTTCGACGCTTGTGTTCAAGCCAAGAAAAAAAAAAGAATCCCCCCAAAATGAAATCCCCCGAAAGACAAAAGTAGCCCTCCATGTAAGGGCTATACTGCATCCACAGTCGCCCGTGTCGCTAGTTGCTCGTTCTTGTTCCCCAGCTTGGGCACGTGCAAAAACGCGTCCGTTCCATACCCCTCTAGGCTGTGCACATCCAGCGACCCTGCCCAATACTCGGCATACACCCTGCTTAGCGGGAGACCCATTCCTAGTCTCAGGTCTGGCGGCCGGCTTGACAGTGACGTCAGAGACCCACTGCTTGAGTTGGCCGGCATCGACACTGCCACTGGGTCAGTTGAGGTGGCAAAGCTCGGTGCCCGCAGATCCGCACGGCCGATTTCGTCTCGGAGTCTCCTACTCTCGCCCGTCTGTAGCTCTGCTAGGGTTGCTGCCATCAACGGAACGCGCTGCAGAGCCTCCAGTCGGGCTTTGCTTTTCGGGCCCTTGCTGAAGGACCATAGATACGGCAGCTCGTCACGCGGGATGCCGCCTCCCCGGTCTGAAATTCGTAGGATCACATGCTGCGCCGAGCTGCATATTGTTACTTCTATTGCCGGCAGTGGGTCTTGAACAAGTTCGGGGTGGCGAAGCTGTTGCTCGACCACTGCCTGCATGCTGTTGCGCAGCAGTTCGCCAACAATATACTCAATGTGGCTAAGGATGTAGGGAAAACTGGTTGTGAGATGGCCAGCAACGCGTATCTCTGGGATTTTGACCGATGGGCCGTATGTCGACCGGACGAGATCTTGTACGGCCTTTCCGCACCGTTCGACTACGTCTTTAGCCACACACTTGATGAAAACTTCCCCAACATATTCAGAAGCACTAAGCTTCATGCCGGGAACGAACCATGATGAGTGAAACGTTTCGGTCAAGGATAAATGTTGTTCGGCAATAACTCGCCGTGATATTCTCTATGCTAGGTCAGCAAACCCCTCGATCTTGGTTAAACGGAAGTCTCGATGCAACGGATGCTTACCGAGCGTAAAATCGTGTTCATAAAGTTGTCCAGTGCCTGTGGGTGCATTAGTCCATCGCTCTCTAGAATCCCCATGGCAAGCTTAGGAATCACCGTCAGGTGGGCCTGGAGATTTTGCCGGATTATCCGACACAGCTCGTCATTTTCATCGCAGTCAACGACTGTCTTGACCTTGCGAAACTCGTCAAACGCAGAGTAGTAGAGGTTGTAAACCTCGCTTATGTTCTTATTAGAGACAACGGCATATGGTAGCTGCTGCATGTCGCGGATGCGATGGGCAAGGCTAGATCAGCGATGCAGGCAGTCAGTTATGTTGTTTTGGCGGGCCGAGAAAGGGCGCAGAAAAGCAAATAAAAGCAGCGGGATTCGCAGACACACACAAACTGCTGTGTGTATGATTCGGGACAACATACCGGGTTGGCAACTCGGTGCGCAGGTAGTTAGCCGAGTCAATCAAGCGAGCCTCAGTCAGGTTCTTTCCAAATACCATTAGCTGGCGCAGACTAATAGGCCGCGCTTCTTTAGCTACCCACCTAGGGTCACGTGTCAGCCATCTTAAGACCCCACGAAGCACACTTAGTATTTGATTCTGACATGAGCATTAGGGGGAGGGTAAGAAGAGACGCAGCGGGGGAACCTGGGAACTTTCGTAGGCAAAGGACAAAAGGACAGAGAGTAACTCACTCGTCCAACACAGAGACCGGCCGCCAAGCCGCTGCACCCGATAAGCTCGACATGGGCCTCCTAGAAGCCACATGCGCCGACCACAGTCTCATAGGTCTGTTCGCACTAATGCTACCGCAACCACGACTACCAGCAGACGGACAAGGTGGAGATGCCGCTGCCCGTACAATCGGCCTATGGAACGGTCTGTACGTCACCATGATGATGACTACGTAGGGAGAAAGAGAAACAGGGCGAGCAGGGCAAGCGGTCGCCAATGTTGTTAACAGCACGGGTTGTCTTGGGCCAGTAGACAAAGGATGAGCGTAAACACAGGTAGTAGGGCGGGCAGCAGGAAAAATGCGATGTAAACGGTGCACTTTTTATGGATGCCAGAAGCCAGAGCCAAGGTAGGCTCAATGACACAGTGCCAAGTTCGACAAGATCGTCAGATTAGCGTCTGAGTCAAAAGCGAGCTGGAGTCTCAAGGCCAAAGCAACCTAGCAAAACAGGTCGGCAAGGAATAAGCGCGATGGAGAGAATGGAGAAGAGACGGGAAAAAATCTGATCAGTCAAGATGATGAAAAGGAAGACATGACTCGAGAAAAACTAAAAGACGCTGTCCAGGTCACAACTTAGTGTTCAAATAGTGGCGTGAAACATGTGAGCAGGGAGGAGAAGAAAATTGAGCAAAAAAGAGCATGCAAAACGCACCAAAAATGGACCAAAAATTAACTATGGAATATCTGTAAAAGTACCCCAGAAAGAGAAAAAAAAAAAAAAAAAACAAAAAACGGTCGGCTTTAACATTTCCCTCGTCCCGCCAAATAAGGTAATCCCGTAGCCAACCGCTATAGACTCGCAGAGGCACTGTTAATTGTGCACGTCACATTTGTACACAAAGCGTTGTAGAGGCGCTGCAAAGCCAATGCTGGAGGTGCTGGAGCAATCACTACAAATTCCTCACGCCTTCTCCCTTACTGTAACCTTGCTTACCCTACATTACATCAACATCTCCCAATTCACCTGACTTGGCATCATTCTTGTCAAGCCTCTTGATCATGAAGGACGTGGTATAACAATTCACAGCAAAGCAACCCAGCAGGGAAACAGGTAATCAAGCCGCAACACCAAAAGCATTACGCCATCACAAGCAAGCCTGCATTAACCGTGACTCACACCACCAAAAAATCAGGTTCAGCCCCATCCATGGCGTACAATGAGGCAATGGGACAACTGGGTAAAACGAGGATATTGGCTTTTTCCAAGGCATGAATGATTATAACAATAAGGTTGGTGCATATAACGCAAACTCCATTGATCCCTCCAAAACAACCCAGAACATGTGAAAAGAAACATGGAACAAAACAAAAACATCCGATCCATGGGCGGAAAGAGGGTGTCAAGGAAGACCAGGAAACAACAAACCAAAAACAGCAGCAGACAGACGTGGGGGGATATGGCAATAAAGAAGGTTAGCAAGAAGATTAAGATAGAAGGGAAAAAAAGAACAGAACTTGGGGGCAGGCGACGTCCAGGGAGAGAAGGGGGAGCGATAAAAAAGAAAAGCCGAGCAGAGCTAATAACCGGTTTCGTTTGCAGAAGCTTGAGCCAGTTCCAATTGTCAAAGCTCCGCCCCGGCACATGAAAAACATGACCAACCAGAAATAGCAAGCTTGACCCAAGTCTCGCCTGTGGGCCCAATTCAAACAGCATCTCAATCCCTTCCTACTCCGTCCCCTCCTCTCATCTGTCATCAAATTAACGGCGGCCGTGGCTTCGGACTGCGGCACCCTGCATCTGTTCCAGCTCAGATTCAAGCTGCTTGATTTGTGCGTGTGTGTGCTCGAGATCCTTGTTGAGGCGGTCGCGCTCGGCAATAAGCTTCTGCTCCCATTGCCGGAAGCGCTGCTCCTCAATCTTGACCTGCTCAGTGAAGCGCTTGCGCAGAGTCTCTTCCTCTTCCTTGAACTTGGGGTTGTCCAGCTTTCTGGGCCGAGCCTCGCCGAACTTGCGGGTCTCCATTTGCTGCGCGCGGTACGCCTCGTAGTGAAGCTCTTCAGTGGTGTGGATCAGGTCTAGCATGTGAGTTCTGATCAGAATCGAACGAAGCTTCTTGAAGTCACAGTGATCCTCGTTCTCAACCTCAGCAACACCCCATGAGTACTGGCGGCCCTTGGCAATGCGGCCATCGCTGGTCTTCACATCCTTCTCCGATCCAATGACAGCAAAGGGCATGGCAGCCATCAGGGAGCGGGCATGCTGGGCAGCAGCATCGTCATCTTCCTCAACAGGAGGCTGGTAGATCTTGATGTTCTGGGCTTCGATAACAGCGCGGATCTACAGGGGGAAGATGGGGCAGCAAGTTAGTGAACTGAGCCAACTCACAAGACACAAAATAGGGAAGAAAATTCAACAGGAAAACGACTCCAAGACATGAAGACAACTTACGCGGGTCTTGAACTTGCTCAGATCAGCAGGGCTTAGAGTGTCGGCTTTGGCGATGACGGGAATCAGGTTGACACGCGAGCACAGGCGCTTCATAACTTCGATATCCAGGGGCTTTAGGGTGTGGCCAGTAGGGCGGATGAAGTACAGGCAAGCGTGCACACGCAGGTCAATTTTCTCCTGGCGGCGTGGCTGCTGCTCCTGGAGCATGTACGATTCATGCTGGTCGTCGAGGAATTCGATAATGGGCATCCACGAGTCGCGGTTGTTGACATAGTCACCAAAGCCAGGTGTATCAATTACGGTAAGACGGACTAGAATGGGAAGGGCGAGGGAGCACAAAAGTTAGAAGCTGTTTCGGTATTCCGTAGGTGTATTTACGGCGGATTTGGATAGGGGGTAAATTCATTGATTGATTTTGCTTTTTCAGTTCATACCTTTGAAAAACTTCTCCTCTAGCTCGGCCTTGGTGATCTCAATCTCGACAGTCTTGTCAACCTGCTTCTGGTGCCGGCGCTTGTGGTCGGCGTAACTCTTGATAGTAGTAGAAAACAGTGTGTTGATAAAAGTGGTCTTTCCCAGGCCCGATTCACCAGCAACCTGTGGAAATAAGGGATAGACGTTAGCTCCCAATTTTATCTCGGAAACGACATCACAACGAAAAATAAAAGGGCAGACATGGCTCAGAAGCCACAAGAATGGATAAAAGAAGACAATGACAAACACAGAGAGAGACGTACCATGATAGTGAATGAAGCACCGCGCTTGGCGACAATCTTGTGGCGCTGGTTAGGCAGGTTTGCAATGCCAATGGCAGAAGCGCTATCCGCAGTGGAGGCCATTTTTGTGATGGTGACGATGGATTACGGTGATGATGATGCTAAGTTGGGTTTAGGGGTTGAGGTCCAGTTCGACTTGGGCGAGCGGGTGTTGCAAGTCTACGGGGTTCGTCTGGTGGCGGAAGCGCGAAACAGAGACAGAGAGCGGAGAAAAAGAGAAGGAATCAAAAAACAACAGACAAAAATGCCAGTCAGTCCAAGCAACGGAAAGCAGAATTATGAAGAAGAATTTGCAGCAGCAACGAGCCAACGCGGTCGCAACGAAAAAAAAAAATAGCAATAAAGAGTGCCAAGATTGTGCCTTGGAGATGTTTTGTTGTCAAAGTCAATACAAGGAGACAAAGAATGGCAAGAAGGCAGGAAGGAGAGAAAGGAGAAGTGATTGGACGGGCCGGCCAAGCAAGTGGGAACTTCAGAATTTGGGAATTTGGGGGGGGGGGGGGGGGGGGG
>JAZBQP010000259.1:0-36025 GCA_038407015.1 Ceratocystis ficicola | reverse complement strand
ACTCGGTTGATGCCGGCGGTAACGTTTTCGACGTGCTTATTGAACAGGAGTTTGGAATCTATATGAAGGCCTAGCCAACGTAGAGATTCCTTGGGTCCAGTGGCCTCGAGTGTGCCATGCCCTTCAAACGTGACTGGCGGGTTGTCCTTGATCCTTTTCCTGCCCCTGATGTGCAGGAGGGCTGTGATATTGAACTTGCACTCAACTTATAGAGACTAAAAAACCCCAATTCAGCCATGTACGACCATAGCCTATGGAAAATACGGGGTCCCGTCTGCTCCCCCTTAGTCAAGCCATAGAGCGCTGGATCAGTAGTACGGTGGGTGACCACGTGCGAATACCCAGTGTTGTACATTTTCTTTTGCCAAAGACATGCATCTCTTTTTGCTGCTAGTTGTTACTTTTGCTTTGAGGTTTAGAAAGTCAAAACATACACCACCAACATCAGTTTTACGTCAGCGGATGTAGTGTCTAGGTGCCCTTCTTCGTCTTCATCTACGATGCCGTTTCGTTTTTGAGCAATCTACTGTATCTGATCATGGAGGCTCTTAAGTCGAGTACCTATAATCCTGTCTTTTCAGGTCAGGTTGACTACGGCAGACCACGATGTTTCTCTCCTGTGCCATGTGACACGGTGCTTTGAACTTTAAGTTGACTGTGTTTGTATCTAAGTCATGGTTTCTTTTTTCACTTCTCTCGTGAAAGCACTGCCTCGAGGCTCCATGGCTCATCGTTAGAATTAATCAAATCAACGGATAAGACGAGAATAGAAACCCGGTCTAGTGCCATGAGTAACCTCCTTTAGGAAGGGCAGGTACCAAGCTTTGAAGATACCTATCTTCTGAGGCTTGTGAGAGGACGAGTCGGACCATTACCTTCTGAACCTGGGACTGGGATTGTATTTATCAGAATCTATCATCCTGTAGCCGTTGTAGAACAAAAAGAAGAGAATGAAAATAGGAAAACTTGAGCCCGAGTTTATTTAACGTTTAAAAAAAGGAAAAAAAATTCATGGGAGAGCGTGAATTAAGGCTGCATATGCGGTCATCATGGCGGATATCGTGTTACACGACGCGTAATTGGTGTAGTGGTAACATTAATCGTTGCCATCTGGTAATGATTTCGATTAGCCCTGGGTTCGATTCCCAGATTACGCAACTGAATGCTTTCTTTTTGGACCCAGAAGGCGGCCTTTTTGTATCCTCAGCATGGTGGTTACCTTGAGGAGTGCCCGTGCTAGAATCTCCCTTCACCATTTCGTCACCAAGCGAGCAGATGCTGTTAACTTTTTCTCGGGCTACAACAAAAAGCCACTAGCTTGCTAGGTTGTTTGCTCTCACAGGCGTCTGTGTGCGCATTTACAAGCTTAATATAGAGTCAGACGTAGTCGTGTTGATACGAATTAGCAGTAAAAGTAAAGATTCTGCTAGAGAACTTCGGCGCATTTCCAACGATTACGGTTAGAGTGTCGTCCAAATGTCAAGTCCAAACTACCGATGTGTTATGTACTTGGTCCCATTAAACTTGTGTAACAATAGATCAACAGAAGTCCAATGTAGAGCAAAAGTACATGGGCTACATAAAGCGAAAGAATCCAACCAGAAGTACGTCAAAGAAAAAAAACCGGCATAGCCAAGGCCCATCCTCAGCCTAGCACACCGGATCTAGCGGGAAAAAAAATACTAGTAATAAGAAGACCGGTTTTATGGGCATCAACAAATGCTTGGGGCCTTGAAGGGGGGGACCCACTTGTATGTGGGCTATTGGCCAATGATATTTTAGCGGTACAGCTGGAAGTCTCAAAAAAGAAAGAAGTCCCTAAAAGGGCACCCTTTACAGGCTGGGCTTATTGAGACTTTGGGAGGAGGGGGCGCCTTGAGCTAATCAGCATTAAGCAACTATAGGCAAGGGCAAGGGCCTTATTGCCTCTAACTCTAGTGGGATGCAATGCCTTTATGGTCTAATACGTAACTCTGTAACCCGGCTTGTACCTTTTTTGATTCATCGACTGCTTGGACCAAAGAAGGCCGGTATGAGAAGCTGCGATGTTCCTCTTTATTTTAACTTCCCAATTGTTCTTTCAATACTGAGGCTTCCCGCCCCTTTTGCCTGTTGCTGCAACCTATTTCTTTAGCCCCCCCTCTCAATTCTCAACATTATCGCGAAAGCTGCAGGCTCCATCTTCCGTGGGTTTTTCTCTCTCTCTCTGTCTCTGTCGTTTCTCCCCTTTTCTCCTTGTCACTGTACTCTTGCCATTCTTGCGCGCGCAACTCTACGATGACCTCCACGGCATCAGACACCGTGTCCGCCTTCCAAGAACAATCTAGCGGTAATGTGTTACGACCGCGTCCTAGCCGTCGGAACGGCAGTCGACTTTCTCCTGTGAGAGGCGCAAGCTCGACATCCATAGCTAGTGCGGTCGAGAGCGAAAGTGGAAATACAAGGTAAGCTTTTGCGTCTACAGTCAGGTTCAACCCACAGGAGTCAAGCAAGCCGCCCAAATCGCCACTCCTTCGCGCTTCTCCCAACCTAACAATCTTCTTGATTCATACAGTGGCCACTCGACTCCTATACCTGAGAATGCGCCTCCGTCAACCAAGCTCCTCTCCTCTGTCCGAAAACAAGTGCGCAACGATCATCGTCGTCGGCTCTTTCCCACGATCGAATATGCATCCCGTGTATCGCACTTTGACCCTGCCTCCGACTATCGCGACTTCCACGGCTTCTTTTCCCTTTTCTGGATTGGTCTGGCTATCATGGCCATCACGACCATCCTACGCAACATCAAGGACACTGGCTCTCCGTTCCGCATACAAATCTGGACCCTATTTACAATTAAAACCTGGCATCTGCCCTTGGTCGACTTGGTCATGGTTGCTTCGACTGCTATATCCGTGCCTTTCCACAGCCTTTTTCGCAGTTCTGACAGGATCATGACCTGGAATCGAGGAGGGATGGTTCTCCAAAGCATCTACCAAGCGCTATGGCTTTTGACCTGGGTGGCCATCCCATTCCTGCTTGAGTGGACATGGACTGCACAAGTATTCCTTCTGCTGCATGCCATGGTAATGCTAATGAAGATGCATTCCTGGTCTTTTTACAATGGCCATCTTAGCGAGACTGAAAAGCGTCTTCGTGCACTAGACCACCCCGCGACGGCGTCGCGAGAGCCAGCTGTTGTGTATGAAAAAGGTGCAGCGGCCAATGCGGCTGCTGCGTATGGTGTGCACCAAGAAGACAAATCTAGCTCTAAGCGCACGGCCAGGGACTTATCTCCCAACCCAGATGCCGAGCTCTCTGAACTGCGCGAAACACTAGCATTGGAACTTGTCTCACCCATGGGCAACGTCACTTACCCTGCCAATCTGACATGGGCTAACTGGTGCGATTACATACTCTGCCCAACGCTCTGCTACGAGCTCGAGTATCCCCGCGTCACCACACGCAAGTACACGAGACTACTTTCCTATGTTGCCGCCACTTTTGGCTGCATCTTCCTTCTTACCATCGTATCGGAGGAGTTCATCTTGCCCGTGCTAGTAGAGTCGCAGGACAGGCTTGCAGCCCTGGCCAGCAGCGGCCGCGTGCACCAAACGGCCGAAACACTGCTCATCTTAGCTGAGACTATCTCGTGGCTGCTGTTCCCCTTCATGGTAACCTTCCTCCTCGTGTTTCTCGTCATCTTCGAATACGTGCTCGGCTTCTTTGCTGAGTTCACACTCTTTGCCGACCGCCATTTCTACTCGGACTGGTGGAATTCCACCGACTGGATGGAGTTTTCACGCGAGTGGAATGTCCCCGTGCATAGTTTCTTGCGTCGCCATGTCTACGGGGCTTCGCGCCCATACACCGGGCGTGCTGGTGCCACGGTCCTTACCTTCCTAGTGTCGGCCTTTGGCCACGAGCTTATTATGGCTTGCATTAGCAAGAAAGTCCGCGGCTACGGCTTCGTTTGCCAAATGATGCAGCTACCGCTAGTAGCAATACAACGCACCGAGATGGTCCGTGGACATCATACCATCAACAATGTCATGTTTTGGTGCTCTATGATTTTAGGTCTAAGCCTTGTAAGTACAGTGTAGCTAGCTAGCTACCTTGGCTTTGATCTACTCAAGAACCTTTTGGATAGGATTGCTAACTAACCGCTTTTTTAGATCTGCTCTTTATACGTTCTTTTGTGAGACTGTTTTCGCCAACATACAGTCCAGTCGTGGTTGACGGTATTGTCATATTCTCTTTTCATCTTGCTTCGCCAAACTTTGCACAGGACAGCTCATTTAGACTTGCTACATCACATATTTCCCTTGTTTTTCTCCTTCTCTTGCACTACACTACCCCGTTGTTTAGATCTACTACCCATTGTTCGTAATATGCAGTGGCATTCTGGTTGCCTTTTCCTTCCTCCAGGGCAGAAATATATGTATGCATACATACACATACACACACATATGTACATGACACTTTGTGAAAAAAAATAATATCATCATTTATATCAGCGACTTCATGCTATGGTCGTCGTCTACTAGCGACGGGTTCGTTTATCAAATCAAACAAGAATACAAAGTTGCCGGCAATCAACAGCAACAACTGAGAGTCATATAGTGAAAACAAAGAACAAAGGAGGGGCAGCAGAACCAACAAAACTCGGAACGAAAAAATTATCAGACAAAACAAAACAATGCATAGAAGGCGAGGAGGTTCAATAACAACAGAGCTGTTCCATGATCCAGAAAGACATGACCTCGCCTCTAACATGAGATATTTCCGGCGGTGTTGAACAAGACACGCCCTAGGTACCAAAAGAAAGACAAACAAGGGACAAAGAAAAGAAAAATAGAGAGCGTGAGAAGGATAAAAGCGAACGAGAGAAAGAGAGAGAGAAAAAAATAAAGGAAAAGAAAAACAGAAGACCATCCCAATAGTAGAAAAAGAAGCAGCAGACATGGGAAAAGCAGGTAAATGCCAACGCAAATCCAGAGACAAGGTAGAGACAAGACCCATATCGCCACGCAAAAGAGAAGAAAGCCAGAAACCAGAAAGGCTCACGAAGCGGCTTCCGAATGAATATGATTTGCAGTTATTGTTGTTTCCACTACGCGTAGTGGTCAGTGTAGTCAGTGGGGTACTGGTTACTGTACTGGACATCATCGCTGGTAAACCTCCGTGTTGTGGCCACATGGGGGCCATGGGGATCAGACCATGAGGGAGGAGGCATCGGCATGCCAGAGTAGTCGTAGCCCGTGTACATGGCAGAGGTAGGGTAGATGGGAATATCTGGTTCCCTGCTGCCGCGAGGAAAACTCATGTAGTTGGGGCTGAAGAAATCTTCCTCCACAATACGAGGAGAGTTGCGGTAGGCTGGCTTTGCTCGGCAGTCATTTTCCATAGTAGCCGAGCGATGCAATTTGGGAGGGGAAGTGTAAGAGGCAGTTGTAGGGAACGTAGCGCCACGGGACATTGCAGGCTTGATGAAAGCCTCCTCATGCTGAGACTTGCGGTGCGATGACTTTCTAGGAGAGTCCCCGGACATGCGGCGAGTGCGGCGAGCGGCAGGCGTCTCAGCATTGGCAGACTTTTCTGTCTTCTTTTTACGCTCAGTGATGTAGCTCTGTGCCTGCTTCAATTGTTCGGACCAGTCTGTCTCAATGCTGTCCGGGCTAACAACAGAAGTGCGAGGGGCCGAGTGGGAACGTTTTTCCTTGCTGTTGGGCTTTTTCTTCTCGGCTTTGGGCGAAGAGTCGATAAAGTCCCCTTCCAGATCGCTGCCAACATCATCGTGATAACGCTGCTCCTTCTTGGCTTTCCGGTCGACACTCCTGACTTTGCCGCCTTCGAAAGATTTTCTAGTATCAAACTGGCGTTTAGACGCCTCCTTAGCCATCCGTTCCCGCTCCTTAGTCTTGCGCAGGGGCTTTTCATCGCTGCGTTCAACGTCTTCCTTCTTGTCCTTCTCCTCTAGATCCCTCTTAATAGCATCATCAGCCTTGCGCCTCAACTTTTCTTCCCTTACTCGTCTTGCTTCTCCCGGGCGAAGATCGTCATAGTTGTCACGCCACTTGTCAGTCTTCTGTGGTGTCTTTTCGTGGCTAGACTGTCTGTGGACGTGGCGCTCTGAATTATAGACTCTGGTAAATTCAAAGGTATCCTCGGGCGCCGACCGCCCGGGGCTGAAGGGGGAATGTTGGCGGGTTCTAGGGGCCCTAGAGTAGAGATAAGGGTCTGTTGATTGCGGCGGGACAGCTGTACGCGTTTTGAAAATATTTGGGTTTCTTGGGACGCCACTAGGGTGCCTAGCGATCCGCTCATCGAACTTAGCTCTCTTGGACGGATCACTTAGAGTCTCATAGGCGGTGAGCAACCTCTGGAATTGCTCTTGCTTTATGGCTTTGAGGTCCTCGTTGGGTTCCTTGTCGGGGTGACACGAGAGGGCTTTTTTCTTGTAGGCTGAACGAATCTCAGCAAGTTCTGCTGTTTTGGGAACACCTAAGATACCGTATAGATCTTGTTGCGTAGACATGGCGAGTTTGTGCGAAGAGGCAACGTAGAGTCAGCAAGTCGTTGAATTTGTGGATACTCTGCAATAGAAAATAAAAAGAAAATAAAAAAAAAGAACGACAGCGGCAGAAAGAAGAGAGGTGAATGTGGACAAAAGCAGAGAAAAAAAAAAAAAGAGCAGGGGAACAAGAAACAAGGTTTGGAGGAGCAGAAGTCCTGTACAAAGAGGGTATCGTCTAACTGTCGTATCGTAGTCTGTCGTAAAATCAAGGGTAGGACGAGAAACCGAGTCGAGACACAGCGGCGGTGGGAGGAGGACTTGTAAAGACGGTGTAGAAAAGAGAAAGAAAAGATCAAGAACGATGTCTAGACTGATAGCTAGGGAGACGCCTATCCTATTAGACAACTCCCACAATGTGATTCAGGGGAAAGAGAGGAGAGTCGGTCCGGTGCTGGAGCCAGCACAGTAATGTAGGTGCGATTTGGTGAAAAGTGAAGGGTGAGTGAGGAGGAAGGACGAAAAGAAGAACCAACTACGCTCAACATGCGGGTAAAAGCAAAGATGAAGAGGGGGGATGGGGGGATAAATATGTCGGTGGCGTAACACCTGCTGCAAGGTATAAAAATATGGAGCAAGGTGAGCGAGGGCGTCGAGCGTTGAGCAGAGAGCGTGGTCGGTGTTTTTTTTCTTTTTTTTTTCTCCTTCGTGTTCTGCTGGAGGTCAGGGTAATATGTTTAAGTTGGAGCTTGAAACGAGCAGACCACACAGCAGCAGGGAAACCGCCCTCAATTTATATCAATCAAGAGTGTGAAAAGGCGTATGACGACAGTGGTGCCTCAAAACATATGAGCCATTAGGCTACGCCTAAAGATGAGATGAGAAAAGAAATGTGTGAAGAAAGAAAGAATGTCAGAACACAGCAGGAGCAATGGCAATAGTTGTGTTATTGGCTGTAGTAAGTGTACCGCAGGCAGCCCAGTAGCAGGGGAGAGGGGGGGGCGCCTTTAGCAAGCTTCGTTCCTGTCCTCGTCTCCCTCCAAGCCCTCAGTCAGGTTTGATGTAGCTGCTGGCTGGAGGCTTGAGGTCTCGTGGTTTGCCCTGGCCTGGCGAGAGGGCTTCTTGATCTGGCTGGTTGTCGTGGCCTGGCAGAAGATTCTCATGATAAGGTATGGAGGCTGGCAGAAAATGCGTTCTTCTTCTTGGTCTCCTCCGCTCTCTGGGCAAGCTCAAATAAAAGAGGCTGTTCTCCTATTTTTTTTTTCTCCGATCCGCTTGGTGTCCAGGGCATAAATGTGGGATGTTGTCTGCTATTAAGTCGAGCTCGAAGAAATATACACTACTAGGGCAAAGAGCCATAAACCTACTTGCTTTCAGGGCTGGCCTCTGCTCGAGACTGAAGATGGAGGTCCGCGTAGAGAGGCCTTGGAAGCTTTAGGATATTACCAAATTCAGCCAACCTGCTGAAAAGAGAGAAGGAAGAGAAAATGAAAGACTAGGGCGGGCAGGGCAGGGCAGGCAGGCAGGCTCATGATCATCAGGCCAAGCGAGGCCGCTCTTTCATTCTAAAATTCCAAAGACCCAACGCACAAAATTCATCCACATTCTCTCTGCCTCTGGTATTCTGGCAAGAACGAAAGCGTTTGACGGGGTGGCTGCGAAAGACCAGCCAGGCCCATGGTGTGTTCTCTACCTGCCCTTATGTCAAACTTTACACGGACTACCAAAGAAGCTGCAACTACCAGATCCTTCTGTATGGCATGGCCACCCCAAGTAGCATGTACACAGTGCATGATGGCCACAGCACAGTATCACCTAGCAGCAAGGTAATAGAAGGATTGCTGCCTGCGGCGTTGGCAGTAACATTGCCAGGTACGGCATCTCAGGCGAGGCACTTACTCAGTTGTGCAAGAGGTAGAGCATGCGAGCATGAGCATGGTGCAGTTGCCATGGCGGAAGCCGACAAGTGGGTGTGGTGGAGGGGATGGGCGAACAGAGGGGAAGACTCCAGAAATTGCCAGACACACCGAGCTGCAAGAGCAAGAGATAGGGAGACCAGAAGGTTGGGGTTAACGCTATCTATCTGCGCAGGCCATTAGTTTGGCCGGCCTAGCGTGCTAGCCTATCGACACAAAAATGCGGTGCAAAAGATAATGGGACCTCTTGCTCATGTCTGGCTAGTGTTGGCTTCTTCCTCCAATCCTTGCATCCTTCATTTCTCCACCCCCACCTTCTCTTGCAGCATGATTTTGAAGAAAAAAGGCGCGAGGGACAAGGGGAAGGTGCTCTTTTTTTTTTTCCTGCACTAGATGAAAAGATTCAAAGTGCTGGTTGTTCTCTCTTAAGAGGAAACAGCTTGCGTTATTCCCTTCCTTTCACATCTCCCACCTCTTCTTCTGCTTTCCCATGCCCCACTGCTCATGGCGTCGTTATGTAGGCAGGCAGCTTGTGGCAACAGACACAGCAAACTCTGCCAGAAACACATTTCATGGCCGTCTACTGCATACAGCGACAGCTAAATTCTCCGAGAGGTATTCCAGCCAGCAGAGACTGTATCATATATAGTCACATTCTCATAAGTCTGGTGGACAGAGAGAAAGCCCTCGGCAACTATGGGGTCATACGCCAGCTTCGTGCCAGATCACAAGATGCTCATGGCGGAGAGGGAGGGAGGGCCTTGCAAGCCCTCTTTGTCCTGTCCGCTTTGCACAGTATTGACTCCTGAATTGATTGGTCTGTCCTCCGCCTGCGGCCTCGCCCCTTTTTCGTCTCAGAAAGGACAAGCCTGAACGGTGATGCAGATTTCTGATTTGAAGGCCCAGATGTTTCTATCCCACCGAGGGATCATTGATGTCTGGCACAAAAGGCTGCGCTACCTCTACACAGGTACAGCCAGTTTGTGTCTACAAACGTCCTACCTTGGCCGCTATCGCCATCCACTTGTCGTGCATGAAGATACAACGCCCTTCGTCTCACAGCTCCTTACTTCTGACATTTTTCCACATGCTGTGTCTGGAAAAGACAAAATACGGAAACAAAAAAGCTAAAATGCAGAAGAAACAACATAGAGGCAGACAGTGGAGCAGGTTCACCGCTACAACCCTGCCCCATGTCAGGAAGTCAAACATCCAAGAGATGAAAAGGCATACACATAAAGCCATTCATGACGTCGTTGACACACTAAGCCCAGAAGGATGGGGGGGGGTTCTCCCTCGGCCAGCCATACCGACGAGAAACAGCAACAAACATACAGGAGATGTGAACAACCAAGAGACCACTGGACCACAACTCAACAGCATCAATCCTGGACTGGCATGGAAACAAACAGAAGCTTTTGTACTTTGGCCACCAAAAAAAGCTGGCCCGAGCTTTTTACAGCCGAGACGTAACAGTAACAGGGGAATCCAGGCCAACAGTCCACATTGGCAAGGAGAGCAAGACATCCAGCCACAGAACTACGCCACACGTCTTCAGCAACGCCGCGAGACGTACTACAAACAGACCTTAGGTTGCAGCTTCGCTTCTCTCTATCAGTGCTAGAATGGCCAATTTCGAACTGATCCATTCCGCCGCACACCTTGGCACTTCATCCTCACCACCACCACCCGAGAAAACCATGACCACTTTTTGTGACCTACTATCCTGCGTTCTTCGATGATTACAACGACTCCTGCCGTACCTGCGTGTCACCTGACCTATGTAGATTTCCTATCCTACTGCTAACCGTCTCCTATTGTTATCCTGAAAGGGCTCTGCTTACATCCAAACCCTCCTGTGGATCCGATTGTTTATCTAAAACAGCCCCCCCCCCCTTTCCCCCAACACCCCTCTTTATAGTGCTCATGACAGCTTAACTTCGCCTACATTACTGGCCACGCTCGCGTGACTTTGCCAAGCTGAGCTTGCCCGCAAGACCTTTGTGTGAGGTCTCCTACTTCTTCTCTTCCTTGCATGCACCCGACACGGCCCCGTCTGTTTGTTTACAAACAGGTAATGCATTGTAGACATGACGACCATGTGGAAAAGAGCTCAAGGCTTTCTAGGGACCCTAGCCAAAGATACAAGGTCAAGGGCTGGGCGATGGGCAACATGATACGCCGAGAAGAGGGGGGCCAGGCCCACAAACCATGGCCCGTATGTGAAAGCTACCAGGTGACGACCCCAAGATTCTCCAAGCTGCGGGATATCACGAAACGCCCCCGCTTTTGAATGCTCCCCTATAGATGTCACATTCATACTTCCCCCCCTCCCGGACTCCGAGCTGACCCAGGCTTGGTTTGACTCCATGTTTCTTTCTGGTTGTCAGCTCCATGAGGTTTGCCTGAGATGGGTTTTGGCCCCGTAGCCGAGCACAAGTGAATGCAAATAAATCCCTCTCAAGGCGAAGCCAAGCACTATTGCCTTTTCAATGATGCTAGACGGATAACTCCTATCCCAGTAGGCGAGAAGGGATAGACTACCACATTCCGCTAGTAATCCGAGCTATCTGTCTATCCATCCACTCAATAGCCTGACTAACAGTCTAGCTAGACGAACTTGGCGTGACAATGGGCTTCTTAGCGCTTTCTGTCCCCCTCCCCCTCCCTCCATACATTCGCCTTGTTTATCACTCTATTTCCACCCTTCCCCACACCAGGAAACGATCATCACAAAATGGAATTCTGACGAGCGGACACTTGAGGGCGGTGCTAATCAGTGCCCCAATGAAGAAGCGAGAAAACGCATTCTCAGGTGTCTCTTCTGTCGGCTATTTATCTCGGCTGTTGTGTTTCTCTTTGTAGCTACACACGTCCTGTCACATTACCTCGCATGGGAAGCTGAAGAACAGCTTCAAGGAGGAGTGCAAATGCAAGCCTTTCGTTTTTCTACCAGTAAGAAGCATTGAAGAGGGTTAGGGAGGGAGAGAGGGAGGGACGGAGACAGAGGAGGGAGAGACATTGCATAGCGTGAGAACAAGGCAAAGGAGGCCCTAGTTCTCTAACAGTATGATACAAGGCCCCTTAGCAGGAGAGACGGCCTCCCACCATCGGGCCGAGACAGGGATTTCCATCTCTATGCCAATGAGGGAAGCATTACAAGGGCCGAGTTCAGAAGCAGCTTCGTATGTTACCACGCAGCACTCAGCAAAACGATAAGCATCAAGCTATGAACGCTCGAATCTGCAGTCCACCCACATACAATCTCAAAGCAGGCATTACAATAGCAGCTTCCTTCCCGCTGAGTAAATCCGCAATTCACTTTTCATTGGTAGAGACGACCAAGGCTGAAGAGCCACAGCCACAGCGGCAAATCAAGGGGGATGGCAGGCATCAGCAACGGGAAACGTGAAGCACGATAGAACACGAGGCAAGGAAATAAAAAAAAAAAAGAAGTCAGGTGAGTAGACATTGCAGTCACATTGGAGCCCTAGTATCAACAAACAATACAGTCGTTTCATTCGTCATCTGACCTACGCGCTTTCCATAGACCTTCAGCGCAAGAGAGCAGGCTTGCGGGCTCTTTCACAACCACAAGACAGCAGGGCAAATTCTCCTGTCTCTCCAGTTTTCATAGTTTCCCGCACAAGATCAGATCCAACAATCATTTGTCACCCCAGCGCTAATTACGCAACCCGTGGTAGCAAATACCACCCTGCCAAGTGCTGAGTTAGTCTCAGCAAGCCACTTGGTGACCCGACTCATCTAAGGGTTATTTAGGGTATATCCAAGCATGAAGAATCGATGTAACTGGTGACATGGAAGTCCATGGAAGCTCATGGCACATGTGGATGTGAAAAAAGTTCTAAGAGCGGGGACAGCTCCTAGGAATCACCAACAACCCTGAGCTGGAGGAGCTCTTCACCTCACTAATGCATGTACGTGAGGTTATGGGGCTCAGGATGCAAAATCTGCTGTACACTGTACACACAGCACGCAAAGTGCACATGCAAACATGCAATCCATGTGGTATGGCAACCTGATTGTCAAGCTGCTGCTTTGTGTTTTGTATGCAGGGCTTTATAACCCTAATATGAACTGACTGAGAAAGTCAAAGGGCCAAACAGCGGTGAAGAAGCGCTGGGACTCACGGCAATAGTGGCAGTTATACAACCTATGCTCAAGGTCATGGAGCCTGCGATCGAGAGCAGCAAAAAGCCCAGGCTCATACAGCCCAGAAGGTCTTTCTATCCAACAGCCGGGCCTTGTGGAAGCTGTGGTTTGCCCCAGCCCGGACAGAGCATAAGACGACGTTGCGCAAATGCGCTTAGCTAACTGCTACTGTACGTGGACGCTCCATCCAGATGCTAGTTGCTTAAGCCAAGTACACATGTGCTACAGTGTCGTGGTGTGTCTTATTAGTCACAACGGGTCGATTCTCGCTGCAGGTCTAGCCTGTGTCGGTCCAACCAGATGCCAGATAGGGGGGCTGCATCTCCATCCATACCCATCGCTTGTGTGAGACAGGCCGAATATCGGTGGGTTTGCTCCTCCTTTATTGATTCCCCTGTTTCGTTCTCTGCGTGTATGACAATATGGCAATGGCAAGACACATAACTCCCCTCTCATGTGCCAGGCGGTTTTGCCCGCTTCAATCCATTACGCTGCCAAAATAGCGGACGCTGCTTGCTTGGATTGTTCTCAAAGAATGCGGAAGAGTGTGCATATGGATACTAAGCATGAAAAAGGCTACCACAGCCATGTACTATGCTTTACTTTGCGTGCACACCCCAGAGATAGCCAAGCAAAGACAACACCATAAGAACACATACTATATATGCACGCACACAAACACGCACACATGCACACGTACAGGTCCGCACGAACCAACATGCCTTAATCGTGGGGGCAGCGTCTGCATGCACGTACACATCACTCTGAAAGCAAAAAAGCCATGTGCAGCCTGGGATAGACAGACACTCCAGCATCATACAGTCCAGCACATGAAAGCGTGCCCAAGGTCCTCACGCCCTCACGTCAGCAAAGACTGAACAAGTCAACCAAAAGTTATACAATGTCCCTTCTACTACAGATTTCACAAATGCTTGTCCAACGTTTATTTCTCCGTCCCTTTTTATCAGAGTTACACAGGAAATGGGGAAAGTTCTGCACGGAGAAATAGGCCGGTCGAATTACAAGCCCTGACTCTTTATTCCTTTCTATAAAACTAAGTTGGTGGTCGATAGTTCTTTTGGCTCCTGCTTTTCTGGCAATTCCCAGCACCCCATACATGCGATCTAAATGCCTAGTGGTAGCTGCATTGGAAATGCAGCCAGGCTTACCCGGCCTGAATGTATTGGCTCTTGTCTGCGGATAGAGATCACATTTAATTTTCCACAGGACCTATTCTCGTGGCCTTGGTGTGCCTAATCGTTACTAGTGGCTCTTGCAAAAGCCAACTCCTCAAATGGCCAATCAGCTACAAAATGCGTAGCACCAGTGGTCTAACGTCTACTTACCCCATGAGCATCTAAACGAGGCGCCCATATAAATAGGGCTATAGCGAATGCAAGGCGTGTTGGAGCGGCCGGGTTCCATGCTGCCTATCGTGAAAATGAAACCGCAGCCTTGTTATTTTGTAGTTATTGTACTACTCCTCTACGTTGTCTATCCCACTAGTTAGGCATAAGGCATGTGACACCTGACAGCGTGCTGGATTTTGCATGACACGTTTGCGGTTCCTCTGCATGTGTAAATGGCGTGCAAATAGATACCCCAAACTCATACACACAAGCTATCCTGCCATGTATGTGTATGAGGTTCCATTTACTGTTGGCTAGGCCTTACGTGTTTTATAGCTACCATCTTAGCATATGGGCGTAATGGAACTAAAGAAAATCTCTACGAAAAGAGCCAAAACTGCCCAACTATGTAGTTGTTCTTTTTCTTCAGGTGACCTGAGAATGCCCACTTCGAATAAGATGTTGGTAAAAAAGTGGCTGCATGCTAACGCTAGTTTTGATCATCAGTGCAGCCAATTGCTACGCATGTGGAAGCATAGTTCAAGTCTCTGTAGAACAAGGCTTATTCTCCAGCAAGCATTGTTCTACTCTCCTCGGCCGGCAACAAGGCATTGTTGCTGACGGGTAAGATGTGTAGTAGTGGCAAATGATGCCATCTACGCCTGAAAATGGGGGTACAGCAGCACTCACTTCTTGCCCAAAAATTAGTCATTGTACACTTGAGTACATGTATGTCTAGGCCACCAAACCAGCTGCTGCTATTAGCCCGACTCGCCATTTGCGATCGCCATACACAAATATATGCTGCAGTGGCTATCTGTTGAACGAAGCTAGTGCATCCCCTTCCATCTCGCGCCGTTCATGAGATTCAGAGCCCAACAAGCCCCGTGTGCATGTGAAGCCGGGGGCATGATCCCCCATATCGTGAGTCTGCATGGCTGAAAACCCCAGAACGACCCAGTGTTGAACATGTGGCAGAGCCAAGATACCAAGGCCGCCTATACCAGCAAATACCAACGCAGGCATGTATTCAGTTGCCCAACACCTTTCCCTTCCCAGTAGTATTCTTTCTGGATCCGTGCGGGTAATCCCGACGCAAGCCTTGTAAATACACCGCTGGAATGCTATCCCAAATGACTTATACTGCAACTCCTGGCTTGCGGCCGTTTGAAATAGGGCTTCGAGGATTCATTGGTTTTGTGGATTAATCCACGCTAGGAAAGGGAGCAAGCAAGCTAGCTGGCTACCTTGACAAAGTAATTCTGCGTTGCAGATCAGTGTAGGTAGAAAGTAGCATACGGTATGCAATGTCCAATAGCGGTGGCGACTCTCTCCAGCTTCATGTGAGTTTAGCTGTAGCTGAATACGTTGCGATCATCAGCCGGGGTGCTCATGACTCGCCGCAATGACAACTATCTTCGCAGTATATGCCCAAACAATACGAGATCTTCTTATCTGTTAGGGGTAGCGTTCTTAAGAAACACCACAATATGTTTACCATGGCATCTATAAGTCTAGCTACAGAATGGAGTCATTGTCATGCTGTGATTCTTTGTTCTTTTCATGGCCTTCCACGCAATGCACTTACACTATCCCCAATCGAAACAAGGGTGTGTTGGGCAAGCGAAAGACTCTGTAGGGGGTACCGGCAACCTGGGACACAAGGCTAGGCCGGAGAAAGCGACGACGTCTTCGCCATCTGCCATATTGTACTGTTCATAGGCCCGATTTATGTCGTATGCCTAGAAAGATCGCCACTCTTAGGCAGCCCCATATGTAGATCCAGTTTCAAGCCACATGTGCGTTCAAGTCAGTTCTAGACCTACTCCAAGCCATCATGTGTTTCCGTGTCCTGAATCTTGAATTAGCTGCCATTGGCCATAGCACTGTTTTCCATTTATTGATGACGTATGGCCAGCATTCATCTCTTGACACGTCAGTACGTTGACACAGGTTAGGTAGGGCTAGCGGAAGCAAAAGTGACAACATGACATGACGACATGGCAGGCACCAGCGCCATATGTGGAAGCTTGTAAGTTGAATATCAATTTACTAGACCAGGAATATCCCGACCGGGAGCCGATAGACCGTGGTCAATCCCAGAAAATACGGGACCTCAGGCCGAAGCTTGCCTAACCAGGGCCGATAATTTCGGGTCATTTCTCGGTGTCATATTCGCAATGATCCGATTTCATTTCCGGTTAACGTATCCGTATACTTGCAATGTTTAGTCGGATAAAAGTTGAACAATGTTTTACCATGGAATGTTTTCTGTGTGTGTAACATCACGTTCAGGCGTATTAAGACAGAGTGAAGTGATTTCACACCCTCATTAGACTAAATACTCTGCTATGTGCTATCATTGGGAAATCCCAGCGCTCTGGATTCTCCATACCTAGACCTGCTGACCTGAGGCCTGGCTTCTGTGGCTTAATCTTGAACAGGTTCAATATCAAGTCAGCCGACACGACAAGAACAATGCTTCATCTGGTCGGTTTCGACAGGCCACCCATCTTTCGAAAGCACAGCTGGCAACGGAAGTGTTATGTACAAGACTTGAGTTAATTTGCCAATCTCAAAACATGCCCAAAGGCTGTTAAAAGCATGTACATGGTTTGACATCAAAATGCCCCGGCATTTAGCTTACATCTTCAGTGCTATCAAAATTTTGGCTTTTTATATTCATCGGAGGCACCTTGAGCTGCTTTCTCTTACAGGCACCCTCCGCAAAGTCACAATCATTCTCAGTAAATTACAGGGACATCACTTGAGGAGGCCACTGACTCTGACATCTCCTCCAAGTCACCCACAGTGGCACTCCCTTCCAAGCACTCGTGGAATGCCCCATGCTTCTCTAAGCGCAACAACGCGATTCTTAGCTTACAAATCACTTTCCGCGGTCTTTAAATCAAAGTCAATCCAAGCTACGATGATTTTACATCTCCTAAAACCACAGAACTCGTAATTTCAAGTTGGAATTTCTTTTTGTACAAGCATAAGCTTACAGTCGCTCTTTTAGGTTGCAGTGGTTTACTAGCAGCCCAGCAGTAGAAGACTCCTTGTTATCCTTCCGCAAGTTACTGCTACTAGCTCAATAGACGGGGTTTGAAGCTAGAAGACCGGTCGCTCCAGCCGACCGAATACTTTGTCACACCTTCCCAAAATCGTTTACGTCATGGTTGAGATACCCATTGACATCACTGTTTATCACGCTACTATCTTGCATTCAAAGCGACTCCTGATTTCTACTGACACGCTGCAGCACATCTTGGAACGCTGGTTACATCCCTCCAAGCACCATCCCTAGAGTGTAACAAAATGAGTGAACAACTACTGCGACGATCTTTCTCTACACGCTGCTAACACCGACTACGCTTCCCTTCCATGTATTTTTATCAGACACACACTATGCTTACAGAATTCCGTACCATAGTTCCCTTCTGATCTACCACTGTATTAGTTATTGAGGAGATGAGGATGCTGTTACACAACACATTGTCTATCATTCTGTTGTAACCCTAACACAAATAAAGTGGCATTATTTAAGACATTAGCCTCCGCATGTTCCATGTTTCTGGGGGCTCTACCAACATCAGTGTAAGGTTCGGCAATATCATTGGTAGCCTTTGCATCCAATCCGTTTTGTGAAAGAGACAGAGAGAAAAAGAGAGAGGCTACCAACAATACACAAGTCTAGAGGTGAAGTCAAGGGATCAAGCGAACTAAGCAATTAGCACTGTTGCGCCCCCAAGCACACTCCTACTTTTCAGCTGGCAGGTTGACCAGGAGAGAAAGCACAATGATTAGACGTATGATTAGTTTCACGCGAATTTCGGTTGTGCCATGTTGCAAGGCTACGAACGTTGCACATTAAATAGACGGGCACATCATAAGATGGCAAAGGGGGAAGAGGCAAAGATATCCTTGAACCACCTACATGTTGATACCTGTGATTATGAGAGGGACCGGGTGGTTCGGTCCCAGACCCTTTTGCTCTTATTTTTGCGGCTCCATGTGCAAAATAAACACTTGCGCAATAAGCCAAGTGCTTATTTATTAGAGACAGCTGGGTCAAGCTAAGAGAAACATTACATGCGCTTCTGCGCTAGAGTTAGAATAGCATCCCCTGTCTATCCTGCTGATAAAATTCGTGACGGGGCAAAAATAAAGCCAGAGGAGGACCCCGTTAGTGGTCAAACCCCTCCCCTTTAAGAGGGTCTTTAAGAGCCACTCTAGTGAAACGAAAAAAGAAAGCGACTGGGGACTTTGACTCGAGCCTAGCAACGAACTTGACAAAAAGCTGGGGTTGGGTTTAGACGAAGGAAATTTCGCTTTCGTTTGCGAAGAGCCACCGCCTCCAAAGTTTGATTGATTTGGCTTCAGGACTCGGTAAGCACTCGATAACAACACAATGCTAATCACCATCCAAGTTGAGGAGAAAGGAGAGAAGAGAACCTTTGGGCTTTCTGGCTTTCCGGTGATGAGGTGACATGCGGGTGGCCAGGTCTGGACTAGGGTTATTTAGCTTCATCGGATTGGTTATTGATTTCTCCTGGGTGTGAATGGTTCCGTACAAGACATGTTGTAGACGAGACGTCACGTCAGCAGAAGCGTTTATTTAATTGGGTTGACCGGAGAATCAGTCCCAGCATTGATGTTAGGGGAAAGAAGGTGTCAGGGAGAAAGAGACAAACCGAAGTTGCAGACAGTAGTAACGTTTTCTTTTGGTGGACTATTAGCTCGATACGTAAATGCATGGGTGAGGAGAAGGGCTCATCCGTTTGGTCAGCTTCACAACAAACTGTTGCTGCAAGGGACACAATTTGGTTCGTGAGTGGTGAAGGCGCAAGAGATGGGGGCCAAGGGATATGCAGAACGACAGCAGTTGGTAGGCAAGCCATAATGTTTAAAACGAGGAATGCAATGAAATGACCCTGATATTAAGATAAGATGCGGACTTAAGAGGTCCAAATTTGCAAAGATGCTCGAATAAGAGAGTAGGCTCTTGCGAAGCTGCATAATCTGCAAGGGCAGGAATATAGGAGCATATGGAGGGTCATGGAATCGGGAACATGGGCACTATGGATGAGAGCAAAGTGGGTGGCTCCAATAACAATGCGACTCTGTCATTAGCTTGATAGCAGATCTTGGCTTTGGTTTCTGTTTATCCTGTCTTGGACATGATTGACGAATGGTTTGTCCTAGAAAACTGGCAGTGCGTTTTCATGTACAAGTCAAGTTCAAGCAGATAACAAGACGCGAGCGAGAGTTCCTTTTTTTTTTTTTTACTTCATCCTTTTTTCTTCACGAAAGTATGGACGACAAATGCAAGCCCGACCGACCTTAGCGACAAGGGGCCCAAGTCCCTGTTGGCTCTTTCATAGCAATTGGACAGAAAAGTACTTGTTGCTCGTCTTTTTCTCCTTATTTGCTCCGTTATACCAACCCCCTGGGTAATCCTGGCTTCGGTGCCAGAACAAAGATGAAAGGGAAACAACATGGACTAGAGTATTGTTAATAAATATTTTGAAAAAAAAAAAGGTTCTGCAGCGTGGAAGAATCAATGAGCGAGAGAAAGCTGTAGTAAGAGACATTTAGATGAAGACAAACACACAGCCTGGGTGTCTCAAGTTTTCCTTGGCCCCTACAGTTTTGGTCGAAGCTGGCTTTGGGGCTGCCAACAGAGCGCGAGGACAAGGAAGTGAAGGGAGGGGTAACAGGATAGAGAGGGTGGGCGTTGATGAGAGGCAAAAAGAAATGGCGGATGTTAGATGAGAGGGCTTGGTTTAATGTACGTGTTAAAACTAGAACAACCACGATGTGCATGTATCACTTCATCTGAACTTAGCTGAAAGCTGACGAGCAGTGACGAGAGGGCGGTAAAAGAAGGATGAGATAAACTGAGCGTGGATCACACATGTTCTGTCTGCCTTTGGACCTGACTTGAAGGGCTTGTTTACAACGGCCAAGCTTCCGGTAGTAAAAAAGGCCCAGATTGGTGGTTATGGGGATTGTCAAGAAACGATGTTCGAAAGTGACAAGGGGCTTGCCTGTAGCAAGGCAACGGGCTGGGATAAAGGGGGTTGTTCTTTTTCGAAGCTCTTGTTGTTGCTTGGGATGTGATGGCCGATGCTCGTTGGCTTGTCTTGAGCCCTTGAACGTGAGGGGAAAGAGGGAAAACGAAGGATAATCGATTATGCAAGATGCACAAGCAAATAATGCTCGAACAGGCCCTTATAATCTCTCGAAGTTGTATCAAATAAATAGTAAACAAACTGAATGGCAGCTTGGGTGACAGTAGTGTGTTTCAAAAGACTAGAATAATGTTAATGATGCGATGGGCAGATTAGAGAAGAGGATAGGAACCTTCATTTGACGTGAGACTTGTAGATCTGTCAAAAAGGAAGGCCAGCTAGACAGGAGATATCTGAAGCCCAAGGCTGAGAAAATCGGAGTGACGAGGCTGAGGTGAATAAGTCGTGTGGCTGGAGGCTATTTACACATGGTAGTTTCCAAGTCACGATAAGGGCGGTAGGCGAGAGGAGAGTACCTGAGTATGGAAGCTTCAGAGGTACCTTTTCTCCTGCGTGTTGGCGTAGTGGTACTTGCGCCTGAGGTAGATCTTCTTTAGCACAGAATGGATTAGAATGAACGGCTTTGAGCACTAGGCTGTTTCCTTGTCTGTACGCATGCTCTTGTGTGAATACAGGCAAAAACCATGTACCTCTACTCAGCGCAGGTACCACATTTGTATGGCCGCATAAGTACCGCAACACAAAGCATTTGCGTCAGTCAGGCCTGGATCCTGCCAATTTTGGAACTTGTTCCTTATTGAGGTGGCTTTTTTTCTTTCCTTTTTCTTTTTCCTCTTTTTTTTTTATTTTTTTTTATTTTTTTTTATTTCATGCTTGTATTCTGCTTGTTATTTTTTGTCTTTTGTCTTTCGTCTTTTGATTTTGGTCTTTCTTGGATCTTCTTTTTCCTCCCTTTCTTTTGGATGTTGGACTTTGTTCCTCGCTTGTGCCTCCCCTGACAAGTTTTTATCTTGCATGCGGCGGCCTTTCTTCTTTCCTTCGTCTTTACTTCTGATTCCTCTTCTCTTTTTTTCTTCCCCTATCGTTTACTACCACGAGATGCTCCCTTCCTCAGCTTGATTTGGACTTGGAAGCTCCTTTATTACTATTATTCACCAACTCACAGGTCTCATATCAATAGCTAAAGCAGAGCAAATTCCCTCAGCTCTCCCAATGCTGAATTGAGACGCGTCGAGGAAGGACGCAGGGCTAATCCATCAATCAATATATCGTCACGAGAAACAGCACCACCCACCTCTAGACAGACTCCGACTCCACGGCCTTCAGATTGACTTCCATTCAATACTCCTCATTCCTTAACCCCTTAACTCGTTATTTCTTCATCTTTTTTTATTGATAGAAACAGCTATTGGCTCGATATTGCTTGCTGTATAAAGCTTCTTTTTTCCATTCTTCGTTCCTCTTTTTGATATTTTTTTCTTGTCGTCCCGCATTCTCAGGCTAGTTTCTCAGGCCTTTCTTTCTACATCTCAAAATCTATCGATACGATAGTTGCTTGTTATCCGGAAAGCAAACACCTACAGTTTGCAGCATTAACCTCACTCCCACAAACGAAAACGAAAACCGTTCGACGGCAAACTGCCTTTGTGCCAAGAAATCGCAGACAGTCCGGCAAACTTCTCTTGATAGCTAGGGCTCGAATCATCTAGCGCCGGTTATAATACAGAGAAAACCTAAAACCAAAATTTCGATAACTCGAGTGCTATTCGACGTACCATCGCTCTTTTTAGTCTCTGTCTACTACCTGGGCGACTAAAAGGATCCTCTTCAGTTGCTAAGTGCACTGTGAAGAGCACCGCCTACAGTCGCCCATAAACCCCTAGAAAATCACCTCCCGCTCGACTGCGATCAATAGCGACGATAGGCGGCTTGTCTATTTGAACACCATGGCCGCCGTCGCTAATACCTCGCACACTACATCTACCCTGACACCACCCAGCAGCAGCCATGGCCCTCGTAACGACATGGACTCATGGGACTTAACCCAGGTAGGATCAGCTACGCTTTTCTGTATATTGGGAAAGGATAACAGACTTGATAAGTAGAATTTGTAACTGACGTTTGAGCAGGACGGTCCTGATAAATTGGGCGCCGAAGATAGTCTTGGGGCACCATACGTCGATGGCTACGAGGTGGCTGATGCCCCAGATGAATTTATCGAAAAAAGAAAGCCTTCATCCGTTAATACGTCTATACCTTATGATCGCGAGAACGGCCTTCGATCGCCTATCACAGTTGATAGTGGCTCGTTTGGCGAATCGCTCAGTAACCATCAATCTCACACTAGGGCACAAAGCCGTGCAAGCGAACGCCGATCCCGGGAAAAACCTGCAGATCCTGCTGCATCAAACAGCCTGCCAAATGGTGGCGATGCAGACAAATGGATTCACCGCGACAAGCTTGCTAAAATCGAGAATGCCGAGCTACAAGCTGCAGGGATTGTGCTACCAAAGCCTCGTGCAGCCAGCAGGAGACGAGATCGATCCGAGCATAGTCACTCAAGAGCCGATGATATTTCCCGAAAAAACTCGATGAGCACGGATTTGAGACCTATTGATATTCCTACTCCAGCTTGGGACCTCAGACTCCCAGAAGAAATAAGGGAAGAAACCCTGAATAGCTATTGGGAATCGCCATTGGTTAATGGGAAAGGCTCTCGTATTCCCCTTGCTAGAAGCAGCCCTGCCCCGATTCCAACAGACTTCCTTGATAGGGACGCCCCAATCGGACGGTCAAAGTCGCACGATGCAGAAACCGACCCTCTGCGAAAGTCGCGATCTCGCAGCAGTAGCGTTAAAACTAATGGCGAGTATTCTGCCTTCCAACAGGGCTCTGCCTCGGGAACGCCAGCAAAGCGTGGCTCAGACACATCCTCCCGTAAAATATCTGCAACGCGTAAAACATCGGTACCGCCAAGACGCAGCTCTTCTCGCCCCAAAACCCGGTCAGGAAAAGACAATGGCTCTGGTCGACCGGGCACCCGTTCTGGCGAGATGACCCTCTCTGGAGGTTCTAATAAGCAGCCTGAGGGTGACCCCCCGTGGATGATTTCAGCTTACCAACCTGATCCTCGGTTGCCTCCAGAAGAACAACTACTTCCAACTGTAGCCCGGCGTCTGCAACAGGAAAAGTGGGAGAAGGAGGGAAAGTTTGGCACTGTTTACGACAAGGAATTCCGGCCGCTTAATGACGAAAGCCTGTTAAAACCTCACGACCGGAATGGTGCTGCGACTGCCGCCCCTGACGGATCCAATGAAGAGCACGAAACAGATGGAAAATTCGAGGAATGGCCTCTTAAAACATCTGATATCCCACGGTCGCCTACCGTCCGCTCCAACCCGTACTCGACAATGCCGAAGATTGTGGACAAGCCTCCAAGCTCTCCAATCCCGATCCCCCGCGGCAACAACGCAAAGCCTTTTAGTAATTCCAGGCCGGAAACACTATCACAGACGGGCAATGAACAGCCCCTCTCGAAGCAGAACACAGACCCAAGCATGAATCACCACTACCAGCCCCAGCACAAGCAAGAACAGCAGCAGGCTCAAGAGGAAAAGGAAAAAGAAAAGGATGCTGGCTGTGGCTGCTGCATCGTCATGTAAACCATTGACAGCAAACGTATGATTACATGTTGCCTTGAAGATGAAAAGCTTCACCTTCACTGACAGTGTTTTTCTTTAACTTGCTCGTCTTTGTCTTGGATATGATTCGACTTGGAGATTGGCTTTGGCTTAAGCCTCTCCCATCTGAATACGTTATCATCAATCAACGTTGCGCTGCCTTTGTCTCATTGGACCATTTGTCCTAGCAAGGTGATATTCTGATTTTCTTTTTTGTCTTTTCATTCTGTCTTGTCTGATTTAGCATTTTCTGCAAGCGAGCACCTTTACTTCTTCGTACCTATTATTCTCACCGCCCTCAACCTGTTTTGATGGCACTCTCTTATTTCTTTTGTTTTGCAGTTTTTTCTTTTTCGCTTGCAACGCACTCCTTTCCTTCTTTGCTTTCTTCAATACTTGGCCCTGTTTATCTTTTATTCTATATTAACGACCGTTATGAAAACTCCCTGTTTCCTCAGTCCTACTCAGATCGTCGCGTGTTGATAGTGCCTGACTTAACTCAGTGTGCTATGTGCTGAGAGAAAGGGCCGTTTTAGTGAGTGGATTGTGGCGTCCAAGAACTGGGCGTTGCTTTATTTGGCTGGAAATTGTGATTTTGAGAGTTCTACACACATTCGATGCTGGGCTGGCTGCCATCACCTCTGCTGAGAATGTCGTCTTTATTGGTGATTTTTTGCACTATCCTACATCAATTGTCCTATCCCTTTTTCATTTCTATTTTTTTTTTTCGTTTCTTTTTTCAACTGTTCTTGCGTCTCGCCGCCTTTTATTCCCCAATTTCCGTTGTTCTGGCCTTGCTTTTTTGTCTTAAAACTCTATTTTTATATTCATTCCAGATATTGCCTCCGTATGAACCTCACCAATATTTTAACGTAGCGTGAACATTGCCGCAAGGCTATGCAACAAAAAAATGCTGAGTAAGCGAGGCTAGCCAATGGCCTCTTGAAGCTTGAAACCTTGAGGTCGTCTTAAGTTTAAGCCAAAGCTCGTGTTTGCGAGGTGGCATTAATACTTGAAACCGAATATTGCTATCCTCTTTCTGTGCACAGACCGTGGCTTAACATTACTCATCCCAAATTGGCTGTGGTTGTGTGTCCATCCCTGGCCATTTTCTATTGTTTAGGGGCCTGTATGGTCTAGCATTTTTTGCTAACATAGTCGCCAAGATGTCAACTGAGTCCAGCGTTAATGACAAGGTGTACAGCAATAGTTATCTGGCTTATTAAAGCATCCATCTTATTCATGTCCTTGACTTCTAATACCTCTCTTCACCCCAACCACCTACCGTAACGACGAAATATTGCCAACATCACGATATTCGTGTGCCTACGACATGGTCGGCCTTCAGAACTCACGCTGGGCTGGCACAGAACAGCTTCAGTCTGCCACAGTCACAGCTAAGGACAAGAAAATCATGGTCCCTATAAGGGACGCCATTTCTCCGCCACTGCCTAAAGTGCCTTGTGCTAACTCGGAGAATGCAGCTCCCATTGGCTCTGCTATCAAGCTGTTATCATCCAAAGCAGCCGTGAAACCTGCTGCCATGTCCCCTGCCCTGATGAACTCTCGCTGGGCATCAGAGTCTGACCAGCCAATTTCAACAATCAAAGTCAGGCATGACTCTGTGCCTCCAAGTCTGGCTTCGGCGCCTCTGCGATTTGAGACAACTCAGGGTGCCCTTAGTCCGCCTGATTTAGAACCTATGCGACGAAGCCACTCAGAAAACGCTTCGGACGCTAAAGCAGCACTTAAGTCTTCTACATCACTAGCCCGTCAAAAAGCACAGGTGGCCCATGCGCATTCTCGGAGCTCCTCTCCCATTAAAAGCAATAGCGTGCCACCTGTGACTAAAACCCACAGCCGGTCGGTGTCCCCGCGCAAAGGCAAGGTAAAGCTGGGAGACTCGTCGGCAATCCATCCTGCTGCTACCACGCCTGCAACAACCCCAAAGGCATCAACGGCGCGTGAAAACTTGCAGAGATTTCTGCGTATCGTGGCACGGTTAAAATGGAAGCACCCGTACCTCCAACAGGCCTATAAGCAGGCCATGGACGCCCTCCACAAAGAGCAGCAGCAGCAGGCCGCTGCATCTAAGAAGGACGGCAAGACAGAAGCAGGTTTCGTGTCTGCGGGTGGAGCAACAAATTGGGCCGATATGGTCGAAGAAGAGGAAGACGAAGATTTTAGTGCTCAGCAGCATGCGACTAGACAAGACCACCACTATACCAAGGTCGTCGAGCCACACCCAGGTGATATGTTCAAGCTAGACTTTTTCGAGTACTATATGCTTTTGGAACGTGCTGTTGTGCATATCTTGTCCGTGTTTAACGAGCGCATTCATCGTTCTACTGGCACTGGCTCTTTGTCTTCCCCGTCCAATAATTCTGCTCCTACCCCAGGACTTACCTCCACTACATCACCACCACCATCCTCCGGGACGAGCACCTCTGGCACGAGCACCGGAATTGCTTCAAGTCGTCACGCGGCGACGTCCAATTCCCATTCGTTTCACCAGGATGTGCTCTCTTCATTAGCCGCCTCTCCAAGCCTAGCAAAGCTGCTTCGCAACTCTGGGGGGACAGATGCGCTGGCTGCTTTTCAACTAGCCAAGACGCTGCGCAATCGCTGGAAGTTTGCTGATATAGAGAGCCAGTCGCACGGCAGCACTAAGGGCATTGGCGATTTGGCAAGCGTTGATTTCGATAACATGCTCAACACCATCTTTGCCTTTTTCGATCGCGTGTATGACCTTGTGCTGGAACGCAACCGCCAGGACGCTACAAAGCGTCTAGAAAAACAAGCACCGGAAAATAGGACTATAGCTGGTGACGGCTACGATATGCTGATGGATTTGGACTTGAATGATCCTGTCGACCAGGAAGGTATGGAGGCCTGGCGCTTCTTAGACTCTGCTATGGATTGGGAGGCAATCTAGCTTTGCCCGATGAGGGTAGAATAGGGCATGTATTCAGCATTCCGAGGCATTGATATTGATACACGGCACACTGTTTCAAGGTTATACTATATACTGAGACTTACGAGTTTGCATAAACACATGAAAAAAGGACTACTCGTGAAGACCTGTATACTCAAACAAAAGCAAGCAAGCAAAAAGAACAAAAAAACAAATAGAATAAAACAAACTGACTCTCTGGCATCCATTTATCGTATCTTTCTTTTCTTTCGTTTTTGGAGAAATTAAAAACACCACGAACCATGGCTCATTATCAAGGCAGCTGTTTTTCGGAGCTACCAAGATGCACTACCTTCTGTGACGCAGACATGGCTTGCATTGGCGCACCCACTTCTCCCTCAGGCATAGGTGCTGCGGCTGCCGCGCCGGCGTCAACGATGATTTGCTCGTCAATGCGCGCAGCTATATTATCGCCATTTTCCAGGCGCTTGTATGTCGTGATGCGGCCCTCATTCGTGTCAACATCGAAGATACGGATGCGGCGATTGTACCCGCCGTAGCCGGCATAGCCACCAAGCCCAACACCACCGCCATAGCACATCCAGAGCCGTGGCTTGTGGTGGTCGTCGGAAGAAAGGGCGCAGTAGTCATTGACATGGTCGCTATCCAAGAATACCGTTAGCTTTGTTAATGACACATGCCGCCTTGGAGATGAAGAGAAGACGGAGAACAAAAGAAAGGTGGGTAACTTACTGGCCACAACTAACCATCACTACGCCTTGCTCAATAAGGGCATCATGGAATCCAGAATTGTAGTTGGGGGCAGTGACATATTCGCGCCACTCGCCCTTGATAGCTGACTTATCCGGGACGATGTACTCGGGGAAGGGAATATGGATAAAGGCTAGGTCCATGTGCAGGTGGGTGTACTGCTGGTGCTTACTGCGCAGACCCTGTGCTGTTTTGCGAAACCACTCGACCTGAGCCGGCTTGATCCAGTCGTAGCCTGGGTAGTTCTTCCCATCGGGCGTATATGCATGCGAATCAACCATGTACAAAGTCAGCGCCGAATGGCCTGACGAGCCACGGCCTTGCACTTCGACATAGTAGTTTCCAACACCAGGGATATCTGCGGGGCCAGCGCGCGAAAGCGAGTACGGAAGAGACTCAATGATAGTCATCTGCGCCTGGCGCGACATTGTGTCCTCGTCATCGTGGTTACCGAAGATGCTTACGTAGGGAATCTTGCGCTTAATTAGCATGTGGGCGTACTTGAAGATGGTGGTTTGCGCATCAGGCGTGGAGTCACCGTTAACCTGGTCACCACTAAGCACGACCAAATCCGGCTTTTCCTCGTCCAAGATGCGCTCGACAAAGTCGACAGTACGCGGGTCTGCCTCGCATTTTCCGCCGTTGTAAGAGTCGGGGACAGCATCGCGGCAGGCACCGACGCCTGTGCTCAGGTGAAGGTCAGCTAGCTGGACAATCTTGAAGCGCCCGTTGGGGTTGATTTGCAGAGCAGGTTTCTTTGGTTCCGTCTGGGCTCCGCGTCGTAGAGTGATGTGAGCGGAGGGCGTGTCACGGTTGGTCGATAGTAGCATGGGTGTACCAGTTATTTCCCAGCCGTCACGAACCTCTGTCGCATCATCACCAAAGAGAACATCGATACCAGTAATAGCTTTAGCTGAGTCGGCGACCTGGAGTCCGGGCTCGCGGCGTAGCCAGATGCCGCCAGGTCTCGAGTCCCACTT
This sequence comes from Ceratocystis ficicola, assembly GCA_038407015.1. Classification (NCBI taxonomy): domain Eukaryota; kingdom Fungi; phylum Ascomycota; class Sordariomycetes; order Microascales; family Ceratocystidaceae; genus Ceratocystis; species Ceratocystis ficicola. The sequence goes on along the minus strand of JAZBQP010000259.1, from coordinate 7,714 downwards.
GACGCCATCCTTGGAGGGATTGAGCCGCCCAACAGTCAAGTCAACAACAACTTTATCCGTGGCTGAGAGCTCTTCTTCTTTGACACGGCGCACATGAAGGTAGGCCTTGGACACCAGGGCTTTATCCAGGTATAGGTCCTTGTCGATGCGATGCCATTTTTTAGGATCAAGAGTGCATGAAGAAAAGAAGTTGACACTGGAGCATGTGGCAATGGTGACGTCGGTGACCACAAGGCCGTGATGGTGCTGTGGCATGTAAGCATGGATTGAGGTGGGGAGGACTCGGAAGTTTCGGTCGAGGACGGTAAGGGTCACGAGAGCCGTAATACATGCGACGGTGAGCTGCACAGCTGTGCGGACCTAGAGACACGCGAGCAAGAACATGTTAGGGCATGATAATGCGATGTAGCTACTAGGGGCGAGGGGCGAGGGGTATGTTGGAACATTGGGGTTGCTGGACCTACCAGTCGTCGAGCCATGGTGTAGGGATATGTGGCGTGTGTGTATATGGGTGTGTGCGTGTGTGTGTAGATGCCAGAGGTCCTTCTAATATGCCGGCTTGAACAAAAGGACGATTTGCCTGTTGGTATGGTCCCTCGTAGCTAGGGATCCACGTCGACGCAGACAAGAAGGTTGAATTGCCTGAAAATGGGTTGATTGGGGGCGGGATATCCAGGACTTATCCCGCACGAGCCGTGGTAAATCTAAGATGGCGTGAAAAAAATCAAGAATTATAAGGTATGGCAGGATATCGTTAATTCATTGAACTTGGGCTCTCCGTCCAGCTAGACAATGAGGAGATGCTAGGCTGTTGCGCTACCAAAATATCGAGCAGAGTTTATAGTGCACTACTGATCAAGTCATCGGACTCGTGAAGCTTTGCATTATTAGCCGAGTTCTAAAGCTAGGCGCGATCTTTAAGGGTTCAGCTGCAAGGCAGGAGTTTAAGCTAGATAGGCAAAATGGTGGTCTCTTGATTTAAGAAAAACGATGGTGGGAGATTGGAGACCTTAGCATCATGGCCTGGCCAGGGAGAGCTTGAAACAACCCAACCCTAGCATTGACAGGGCAAGGCCGAGAGGGCTTATGTGCACGTGACCACAAACGCATCACGTGCACCGGCCACATCGCCGCCCCCGCTTTTCAACGCCGAGACGGTACGGACCGCTAGTAGCTTTTTAAACTTTGGTCGGGGTGCCCCGCATTTTCGGTCAGTAGAGCCACACGATTTAGGCTGAAGGTAGATGAATTTGGAGATTGTGATGCCCGCTGGGTTTTATTGGGCCGTTTGCTATGACGCGCGAACTTGTTTCATGATCCCTGGATATCATCTTCAAGCATAACTGCAACTCATCCCGTTTTGGTACTGAGTTTGCATTCATGGAGATGACCACCTATTTTCCGATTTCTCCGCTAATTACTATTGCATATTACTAAGACCTTTTTACGATGCTATTTATTCTTTTACCGAGTGTTCCAATCACGCAAGCCAAGGTGTCATCCGCTGGCACTTCTCCTTCCCTCCTCATCTCCAAATTTCCATATTTCATACTCCAGCGTTGCTATAGTCGGGGATAAACTAGGAAATGATTGCCATTTAAAAGCGAGCAAATCAACGACTAGGAACGTTTCATGCTATATTGCGGGTGAATGCTGATGACTTTCCCGCATATCGCCAGATCGTCCATGCTATCGATACAAGGACAACGTGGACCAAGCTCTTGCGATGAGCCGGTTGGTGCGGTTTGGCAACGAGCGCATATTGTGTGGATCATGAAACATTGCCGGCGATGGAGTCGACAAGCTTCCAAGGAACAAGGCAGGCTGGGGGAAAGTTTCGAGCCAGAGGTGTACTAATATTGCCATGTGGCTGCTCTCGGGAATGTGTTTGAACTCATGATCTTCAGAGCACAGCTAGACTTCTCTTTCTTGTATCTGGTCTGCGTCGAGCAACTGGTCACTCTTCTATACTTGGTTTTGCCGACAATTCTTTTCTTCAATGCGTCTGCACACAGTTCTGGCCTTTGTGGTCTCCGCTGCCGCTGTAGACATCACGGTGTCTTCCAGTGGCGGAAACAAGACAAGCGGCCATCAATATGGCTTCCTCCATGAGGTAGGCACGGGGTCTCCTTGGTAGGGTACCATGCCTGCTATGCGTGCTCTAACATTTGCTTTAGGATATCAACAACTCTGGCGATGGCGGTATTTATGCAGAACTGATACGCAACCGTGCTTTCCAGTTTAGCGATGCCTTTCCTGTGTCTCTTGATGGCTGGGCATCGGTAAACTCCCAGTTGTCTCTGCAAAATGTGGAGCCGCCGCTGTCCTCTGCTCTACCTACTTCGGTGCGAGTCACTCCGGCGAGCGGTGCATCGACCGCTGGCTTGTCAAACGATGGCTACTGGGGCATGAGCGTTAAGAAGCAGAAATACACTGGGTCTTTTTGGGTTCATGGCGGATACAAGGGCTCCTTCAAGGCTTCGTTCGTCTCGGCCCTTGACGGAACGTTGTTTGGCAGTGTTAGTATTGAGAGCAAGTCTGTTGAGGGAAGCTGGACGGAACATGAAGTCAACCTTGTACCGACCCTTGACGCGCCCAACGGCAACAACACCTTTGTCATCACCTTTGAGACTGCGGTAAGTTCCTATGAACTATGAGACCAACTTCCATCCGTGTACTAACTAAATCCTCTCACAATAGGGTCTGGCTGGCTCTGCCCTAGACTTCAACCTCGTCAGCGTTTTCCCCCCTACTTACAAGAACCGACAGAACGGACTGCGCACCGATCTGGCTGAGGTTATAGCTGATATCAAGCCTGTACGTGTGATTTCCCCATAGCGCATGCTCTCGTTTCTAACCTTGTCTACAGAGGTTCTTCCGCTTCCCTGGTGGAAACATGCTTGAAGGCACCACTGTTGCTACTCGCTGGGACTGGAAACAATCTCTGGGCCCTCTTAAGGACCGACCTGGTTTTCCTGGTGTCTGGGGCTACCAGCAGACTCATGGGCTGGGTCTTCTCGAATACCTCTACTGGGCCGAAGATATGGGAATGGAATCTGGTGAGTGCTCCTTGTTCTTCACGACTCCAACAAGCTTTTAACCATGGTCGTGCGTTTAGTTCTTGCCGTGTGGGGCGGCCTTGCTCTAGACGGTACCAATATTGCCGAAGAAGATCTCCAGCCGTACATCGATGATGCTCTAAACGAAATTGAATTTGTTGTTGGCCCCGAGACATCTACTTGGGGCGCTAGGCGTGCAGCTCTTGGCCGCAAGGAGCCTTTTAAGCTGAACTTTGTCGAGGTTGGCAATGAGGACTGGCTCGAGGGCGGCACGGCTGGCTGGGAAGCATACAAGAAGTACCGCTTCCCTATGTTCCAGAAGGCCATCCTAGCCAAATACCCCACCATGACCATAATCTCATCGGGTGCCACTAGCAACGGATACCCCGACATCCCACAGCCGGCACTGGGCGATTACCACCCGTACATGACACCAGATGATCTGGTCAAAGACTTTAGCCGCTTTGACAACGATGCTATCGGCCACATTGTCGGCGAGGTTGCTGCCGTGCACCCTAACGGTGGCACTGGCTGGGATGGCCCGATCAGAGAGCGTCCTTGGTGGATTGGCTCTGTAGGCGAGGCCATCTCTCTTATTGGTTATGAACGTAATGCAGACCGTGTGCGGGGATCCTTCTATGTGAGTAATTCTATTCGTTTCTTGGTCGAGTGTCTCGTTACTGACCCAGCTTTGTAGGCCCCCATTATCCGCAGTCTGGACCGTTACCAATGGCCTGCTACTCTAGTCCAATTTGCAGCTGACCCCGCCCTTACCACGCGGTCAACTAGCTGGCACATCTGGCACCTCATTGGCTCGAAGCAGCTAGTCAACACCTTGCCTGCTACCAAGGAGTTTGACCCGCTCTATTATGTTGCTGGCGTGTCAGAGGAGAGCACCATGGTGTGGAAGGGTGCTGCCTATAACACTACTGATGGCAAGCCAGTGCCTGTCCGTCTGAACTTTGACGGTGTTAACCAGGGAGCCCGTGCCACATTTACGCTTCTTACCGGACCTTCGGATTCGTATGGTGTAAACACGGCGACCGAGAATGTTGTGAAGACTAGCACAACTACTCTTACCGCAGGAGCAGGGGGAGTGTTTGAGTTTGACCTGCCTCAACTGAGTGTGGCACTTTTGGAGACTGTCTAAGTGAGAAGTGAGGGGGAGAGTGCGTTTTCTCTTCATATTTTGTACATATTATACTACCTATTATGAGTGCTGTTGCGTGTGGCTAAAGTAGCCGCATGTATATGCGAAATTCAAGAAAATACGTGGAAACTCGCCAAGCTGCGAAAAACGGCGCAACAATGAACAACAACCGTCTTGATTCTAAGCCCAAAAACACCAGGCAACCAATACTGGAACCACACCCAGCAGGCTGTGGAAAACCAGTAGGTAGACGTTAAATAATACAAACAAACAAACAAACAAATAAGTCTTGATTCTAACCACTCTTGCGTCGTGCTACCCCCGGCGCGTGAAAAGTGGGGCTAGGATTATGAATTACGCCTTTGAGATTCCCAATGACGCACTTTGCCACCACACCAAGCACATGTGTTTCCCTCTCATTTGTGTCAGCCTCTCTGTACTGAGTGATAGTTTGGAAAGAGGCGAGTCCTTTATTCATTTGCACGTTTTTAATAATAAAGAATGCCGGACTTGGACAGTGAAGCCCAACAGCCTCTCTTGGCTGAGCCGCAATTAGCACAGCAAACTCATGATGCCCCCCCCTATGGTACCACGACACGCATCACACGTCCGGACTCAGATCGCGACATAGGCGGCCCGCAACCCGCGCTGGGCGCTATAGAGGCTTTTGGGATCCTGATCAGTATCGTCATTGGCAGCGGTATCTTTACCTCGCCTGGCTCCATTGACACGAACGTGCTTTCGCCTGGTGCGTCACTGGTTGTGTGGCTTGTCGGTGGCTTGCTGGCCTGGACGGGCGCCAGCACGGTAGCTGAGCTGGGAACCGCGATTCCTGGAGAAGGTAGGCGATTGGCGTTGGCGTGTCAGGGCGGTTCTTCAACAACTAATTCCGTGTTCTAGGTGGCGTGCAGCCCTACTTGCAATACATCTATGGTGACGTTTTCGGCTTTCTTGCCGCATGGACTTGGACTGTTGCCGTGATGCCAGCAACCTTGGCGATCTTGAGCATCGTATTCGTCGATAGCATTTTCTCGGCTCTTAATGCCGCCCCTGCAGTCTCTACACTGACCGCTGATTCCATGTGGTTCATTCGCAAGTCCCTCTCTGTAGCCATCCTCATGCTTGTGAGCCTGGCCAACTGCATTAGCACTAAAGCAAGTACGCGGCTCAACAACTTTTTCGTGGTCGCCAAGTTCGCGTCGATCGCCTTTGTTGTTTTGGCTGGCCTCGCTGTTGTTGTCGTACAGGTTGCCCATGGAACTGAGCCCATTGAGGCTGGCGGACACGATTGGTTTCAGAAGCCTTGGTTTGCTGCGCGTACCAGTGTGAACCCCGATGGTTCGGAGACAGATTGGACGCGTCTATCGCAATGGGAGCTCTTGGGGCATTACTCAGCAGCACTATATGGGGCGCTTTGGGCTTATTCTGGATGGGATAAGGCCGTGTATGTGTCGGCAGAGTTGAGAGACCCTGTACGACAGCTGCCATTAGCCATCAACACGGCCATCCCAACGATCATTTTTGCTTTCATTGCAGCAATTTCAAGCTACTATGTCCTGCTGCCTTGGAACGAGGTTTCAACTACAGACAACGTTGCAGTGGTGAGTGACCGACTAGCTATGCCCTTTTTTGCCCTTAACCGGCTACTAACTACTAACACACGCCGTTCTTGTGGCTTTGCTAGACTGCCATTGCCCGTCTGTTTGGGCCAGGCATTGGGCTTGTTGCTTCTGTCATGATCTGTCTTGTTGTCGCTGGATCCCTACTTGGGAACTCATTTGTCGCTGGCCGCATGGCAATGTCTGCAGCCCATAAAGGCTGGTTCCCGCACTACTTTGGTACTGTCGGCCGCCTAAGTCTGCCGTCCTCTGGCACTTCTACATTGCAAGCCAACAGTGGGCATGGCAGATCAAATAGAGAGAATACGGGCGATGCCCCCATCAACGCCATTGGCCTTGCCACGCTTCTCGCATCTTTCTACATAGTATTCGGGAACTTCCGTGCACTCATCACTTTCAATGGTCTAGGAGAGTTCACCTTTTTCTTCTTGACTGTTGTGGGAGCCGTGATCTTGCGTTTCCGAGAGCCTAGTCTGAATCGGCCATACAAGTTGCCGCTTGCTGTGCCTGTCATCTTTTCTCTGGTCAGTGGATTTGTTGTGGCGAGAGGTGCGATCTTTGCTCCAGCTCAGGCCGCCATGCTTCTTGTGCTATGGGCCTTAGGTGTAGCATACTATCTTGTCTGCCAATGGAGGGCGGCTTCTGTGCGCTTGTGAAGGAGGCCAAGAGAGGGAAATATTTTCTGCCAAAACTGATTGGCCGATTGATTGATGTCGGATCTACCAAGGACATGTGGTCGTGCCTTAGTTCCTGGACAAAATGAGACTCCTCCATAGCCTTCGGCCTACACATGGAGTGTCATAGCTCATAATTTGGGCAACTTTACAGGGAATGCGAATAGATGATTGTTTGACGTCTGATTGAACAGCGAAGGCTGAACGATCTCGAAGCTCTTGCTAATGAAGCAAATTCTATAATTTGAACTCATTTAACGCCTACGGGGATCACTGGAGTAAAACGGCGCCGGATTAGCTACTGGACAGAAACAGCCCTCTGCAAGATTAACCATCAAATTTCGGCACAAGAAGCGCGTCTGCTTCTAAGGAGGCTTGTCTCTCGTTTCCACTCCATTTTGGTTGCGGTACAACAGAGGAAGAAAAGGGAAGCTCGTAAATGTACTGAATGAGCTCTCAAAATGCAGTCCCTAGCGCAAAGGTGGGATCCTTGAGTTGGAGTGGTGTGACGGTGATGGGGAGTAGGTGATCAACCATGAAAGGTGCAGTGAAAAGGGAGTGAACCGGCAACGAGGTTACCCTTAAAGCTGCCTAAGTGCGGTTTGAATGATGTCATCTCCGGATGCTGCTTCCGGGCAGTCAGAAGTCTCAGATGTGCATGTGCCGACTTCAAGGTCTCCCATGACTTTGAAGGTCAAGCTTTGTAGCTAGGAAGCTTTGCTCTGTATGTGAACTAGGCTTATGGGTATTAGCACGGGGTGCAGATCCTAGTGGAGTATCTTGGGGTTGTCCTCTCGTAGGTGGAGCTTCTGTCGCGGGTTTCTTTTGTTGCCGGTCGTTGGCAATCGGCTTATCTTAAGCCGCCTGCCTTCGACGCGTACTTCAGACCTCCGTGATCCGGATCCGCTACTTGCACTTAAACCTGGATTTATTTAACGCATACGGGAATTACAGAGATCAACCGACACTCCCAGCACTTGAACTTGAATGTATTTTACGTCTACAACACGTTGTTGTTGTTGTTGTTGTTGTTGTTCTTGTTGTATTTAACGTCTACTCTAACTAGACGTCTACAACACGTTTTTTTGTTGTTGTTGTTGTTGTTGTTGTTGTTGTATTTTTTAACGTCTACCTGAACAGAGCTAACTATCAATACGACGGCGTTCCGGACAAATGAAGTCCTAAGTGATGTCGTCACCCAGGACCACCTTT